>JAYJMB010025249.1:0-39091 GCA_036873735.1 Pouteria campechiana
GATTTGAGTGATTCAAAATCCTATGAATAGAAAATTTTGATATCTCCAACTTTTATGTTAACCATATATCTGAATTCCGACAATAAATCATATAAAATTGATAATCTCTAGGCTGCCACTCAGTATTCATCATTTACACTTTATACTTAATTAAATTAAACTTTATAAACATACCAAATTTCACTCATTACTATACCTGAATTATTAATACGGTCCTATATCAAAATTCAAGGGCTTACATCATTCATTTGGGGCCGTAACTCATGGATTGAGTAATCCAAACCGTTCACACTATTGGATTTCTAATTTTCACAGAAAAAATAGCTTTTACAGGAATATTGATTGGAAATCTTTAATATACGTTTTGGCATTTACATTTTTTCATACGGTGGGATTGATTAGTGACAGTTTTTGAATCTTGATGGACTGTTTTGATGGATTCATCGCTGATGCATGTGGTGGTTAGAGAAACGGACTCCCACTCACCCGTTCTACGCGCTTGATGCAAACGAGGATGCTCCTAAGTGTCGTAACCGGCACGGGGCCAGAGCGGCATCACAGCTGGCACCCACGTGGGTGATGTGGCTGAAAACGACCTGGTTCTTCTCAAGCGAGCTGCGCTCCGATGAAAGCGGATTTAGAAAAGAAACGGTTTTGCTGGCTCACGTGGCACACGCCGCTTTGCGCATGAAATATTCCTGTCGGTACCTACTGAGCTTTCGGTCTGGAGGAGCCGCCGCAGTGGAGCCCTGGTCCTGGCTTTACGCGAGCCCGAAGGGGCAAGCGTGGCGTCGGTGCCAGGTCATCAGTCCAAGATGGGCCGAGGGAGATGACATCAGCGCCACCGGCCGCTCTTTTCGGCTTTTCGCGCGTCCCACGTTGGTTTGGAACAGTGTGGAACGGATGTCTACGATCACGCTGATGCCACGTGGTACATTTTCAGCGGTCATCTCGCTGAAATATGTAAAGGGAAAATAGAAGAGAAAATAATGGTATTAACCAGACATGATGAAAATTAGTTACACGGTGAATAAGAAAGAATGAATGAGTATTTTTTAATATAAATAATATTATGAAAAAAGTATATCAGTGGAAAAGCCATTTGACCAGTAAAGTCTCCACTCCTCTCTTTTTTTTAATTCATTGATGTGGCATTTACCTTAATAATTCTACTTTTGTTCTGTTTTTATCACAATTTTTTCACCTAAGCTAATCTACAATGTGTTTAAATAAATAATTTGACATGTTTTTTCAAATTAAAAAGTTTAAAAATTTTATTGGTGGAAGAATGCAAAGAAATATTTAAAGTAATTAATTTAAACTTGCATAGAATTTAGAATTATTTGGATATAACTTTTTTGTTGTTGACCCCTTAATTATTTTGAAATGCAAGATAATGATTCTAGAATTATTTCAAAATATAAAAGAAAGATTCTAAAATTATTACCGTATTTAGAATGTTTTGAAGATATAAAAGGATTTTTGCATATTAGTTCCCTTAGGTCTTTTAATTTAATAAAATTTACATTGTAGTCATAAATAATTCGCATTAATGGCCCCTATCATCACGTTATATTAGGGAATGTGGCAGCAATGGCTGTCCACGTTATCAGAACATAATTACAGGGATCAGAGGCGTAAATTATTTGCACATTAAAGGTCATTATACAAAGTTTATAATTAATTATACAGTAACATTTACAAAGTTACAAAGTTTATAATTAATTATGCAGTAACATTTACAAATTTACAAAACTTATGGGATCCATATGCAAAAATCCTGATTATATGGGACAATTCATTTATTAGGGGAGATGGGTGTGTTGTTATTGCCTAGAATATCCAACCCAACATCTATGTGCACCTGTATAAACCAGCTTGATGAAAAGCAGTGAATTCCCCCACAAGCCATTTAGCCTATTACATAAGTTAATTTATGCCAGGCGTTTAAATATATAGACATGCTGACATGCTTTTTAAATTAAAGAATTTAAAAATTCAGTTGGTGGAGGAATGCTGACTTCATATGCATTATGGATGAAATAAGGTGTGCGTGATAGTTTTTAATATTCATTCGGTGCCCTACATATGTTTCCATGGCAAAAGGTTAATTCTTCAATTTACTTGCAAAGCCTTAATTATAGTATGGTAATTTAAATTCTACAAAATCTAACCACCCACAACATAAAAAAATCCCAACATGTTTTGACAATGATATTATTTAAAGACTTTTTGTATACAATGCATAAAAAAGATTTCCTCTTTGAAAATGCCTTTTTTTTCTATCTTTTTGCTTTACCCATTATAAGAATAATTTTTAAATTTTTCTGATATTAAAACTTTCACATAATTGCTTAGGTATCACTCAAATTGCTCTCCGAGAATCCTAAAATAAAGATCCTATAATTTAAATGAACTGAACATTAATATTAGCTAAGGGTGCAAATCAGGTTAATTTATACCAAGTCAAGGTTAACACAACTCTAATTCTATGCATAGTAACTTTAACTTAATCTTATTTACATAGACGGGGTCCGGTTGAGATTAATCCACTCTTGCTTAAACTTTTAAAATTTGAGTTGAGTTTGTGCAAATAAATAAATGAGACAATTTTACTCTAGGCAGTTGTTTGCGTGGAGGGGAAGGTTCCACGATCATGTGGAATTAAGATGGTTTTTTTTTCCTCCCTTGTTGGGGCCACGACATAATGATTGCGTGGGGGATAAAAGGATCTGTTTGGTGGTTAGTGACATTTGTTAGTTGAGATGAGTTAGATAAACGAGCTTTAGTTAATTATGGCAGGCACCGGACTGTCTGCCATGATTTGAATGTTAAAGTTCAACCTTCCATTTCCATTTGCAGGTGGCTCACACCATCACATCTGCCTGACATAACTGCACCCATCGCCCCATCCTCGTATACTGCGCATGCGTTTGGCTGGGCTTAAAAAGAATGTGTACTTCTATTAATGTTTTCTCTTTCAATCTGTAAAAAAAAAAAAAAAAAATCATTTCTCCTCTACAAATGTCCCTTTACTTTGAACAGCCTTCATCCAAGCTAGGGCTATGTGCTTATAAAATGTTGATTTGGTACTAGAAGCATTTGACTCAATTGATTAAATTTAGGTTTGTAAATGAATCTGCCGGGTCAGACTTATATCAAAGGAATAATATGGAATCATCAATTAAACTGAATTCATATAAAAATAGAAAATCTATAACATTAGATTATATAACGAGATCACATTGAATTCAAAGTAAAATTATAGTTAGATTCAAATTTGAATTATAATGCAAAAATTCCCATGAATCATGCGGATTCGAATTTGCTCCTATTTTCAGAGTGTCAGGGTGGTCTTCACACTTCGATGCTCAAGTTAGTAAGAAAACTTAATAAGAGTTATGAAAAATAGAGAGTGCTTATGTGAAGGTGTGCATACTTGCTATATTTATAATTGAGCTTGGATTGATATGTAAAAGGGTTTGTGTCATATGTGAGGACAATGGTGATTAAATAAAACTACGTGAAACCACATAGAATTGTAATAAAACTATGCCTCCCATTGGAATTTGTCTATTATAGTATTTCTCTTGTGTTAGGGTTCTCTAATATTAGTTTCTCCTAGAGAATATGCAGTAAAAACTAGGATTCTTGGTTTGCTTGCTCTTCTAGGCCTTTCATTATTTTTAATGCCTCTTGCTGGTCCACTTGATGCTTCTATAAATTCATTTACTTCAGCCGTAGGTACTCTTTGTGCCAAAACCTCTTGCAAATCCGCCTCTATGAATCCGTTTGTTGCTTTCGCGCCTCGAGCATGTATCCATGTGGCTATGGAACTGTTTAGCAGTCGCATTCTCTGAAATTCCTAAAAAATTGGACCCTTGTTACTGGTTCTATTGATGCTTTGAGAAGCATATTAGCTCTGTTTGCATGCTACCGATACCCTCTAAAATGCAGCAACGACAAAAGCCGCATTCTCTGACGACTCCTTGGGTGCCGTCAATAGATCTGCTATCCAATGTTGCTCTAGGTTCTGCTTGACAAAGTTAAAAGTCACTTACATGTCACCTGTAAAGAGATGGAAGGCGCAGACGCATTGATAGCTGCTTCCTCTTTCGCTCTCGTAGGGCCAAGTCTAAGCCGCTGTTTTCTCTCTTCCTTTTCTTTTTTTCTTTTTTTTCTTTTCTCTTTTTTTCTGTGTTTGCATATATATATATATATATATATATATATATATATATTATGAATGGTCGATCTGTTGTGACTCAATCTAGATTGGGAAAACCATCGTTAGATGTCTGTTGACTCTTGGAAAAGTGTGCTCTTCCGCTTTCGAGTTCGCTGTTTAGCTACCTGTTTAACTTTTGCTTTTGGGTTTGCCGTTTAGCTGTTTGTTTAACTCTTGAAAAAAAAAAGCGCTTCCATGCGACTTAATTAACTGTTTAACTCTTGGAAAAATACGCATTTTCACTTTTGGACTTGCGGCTTAGCTGACTATTTAACTCTTGGAAAACTATGTGCTTTTGCTTCTAGGATTTTTTTTTCCGAAATCCATTTTCTTTGCAAGTTTGGGATTTTCTTTTTCAGGCTTTAGGAATCTTTACCTATTACAAGTTCAAGTGCTAGTTTTTTTTCCATGCTTCCAGAATCCCTTCCTTTACAAGTTTGGGTTTCAATTTTTTTTTATGGTTACGAAATCTTTTCCTATTATAGGTCCAGATTCCGATTTTCTTTTCCAAGATTTTGAAATCTTTTCTCGTCGCAGGTTCAGGTTTCAGTTTTCTTTTCCACGCTTCTAGAATTCTTTTCTATTGCAGGTTCGGATGTTAAATTTTTTTTATGGTTCTGGAATCCTTTTTTATTACAGGTTCGGATTCCAATTTTCTTTTCTATAGTTCAGGAATCCCTTCCTGTCACAAGTTTGAGTTCTAGTTTTCTTTTTCACAGTTTCAGAATCCCTTCCTATTGCAGGTTCGAGTTTCAATTTTGTTTTCTATGGTTCCGAAATTCCTTTCTATTGCAGGTTTGGGTTCAAGTTTTTTTTTCTATAGTTTCAAAATTTCTTCCTATTGTAGGTTCGGGTTCAAGTTTTTTTTCTACGATTTCAGAATCCTTTCTTATTACATGTTCAAATTCCACTTTTCTTTTCTATGATTTTGGAATTTCTTCACATTGCAAATGTGGGTTTCATTCTTTTAACAGTTCTAAAATCCTTTCTTATTACAGGTTTGAGTTCCAATTTTCTTTTCTACGGTTCCGAAATCCTTTGATGTTGCAGGTTTGGGTTTCTTTTCCATGGTTCTGTAATCCCTTGCTGTCGTAAGTTTAGGTTTCGCTTTTCTTTTCCATGGTTTTGGAACTCCTTTCTATTGCAAGTTCGGGTTTTGGTTTTCATTCCTACGCTTCTGAAATCCCTTCCTATTACAGGTTTGGATTCCTATCTTGACTTTTGCTTTAAGAGAGGAGCGAAGACATTTGTGATAAAAATACTTCATCAATTAAAATATAATATTTAGCACAAAAGTATAATGTGAATGCTCAAGGACATGAAAATTGTAAGTATAAATTTATTATAGCATAAATATTCAAGCAATTAATTAATCTACCTAGCCTAATTTCTTCTTTCACGGTAATTAGGCTATGGTCCCAGCTGTTTGAAGATTGACTTCATTGCAGTATCTTTTTCTTGTTCTCCAGGAATCATTTATCTTTGTCTATCAGTTTCCTCTTTTCTATTGTTTGCACCTTCTCTTTCTAGACCATTATCAATCATATGCCACTGCAGTCTTTCTCTTTTGATTAAACTTTTAATTTCTTTTCTGAGTTACCCATAGTCTTCAGTGTTGTGTCCTCTGTGTTTGTGGTAGAGTCAATATTTTTGTGATTCTTGCCTTCTTGTGTTTGGCCTTAGCGAGTAAGGTTGAAGAAGGTAACCTTGATTTTTTATTTTTCGATAGATGTACGTGCAAGACCTATTTAGAAGAGTATAGTTTTCTTACCTGTTTTTCTCTTTTGTGGGAAGACTCCTTGCTTTTTTTAATGAATTTCCTTCTTAATTCTGGGATTTGTTGTGATTGTTGCTTCAACAAACTTTTCTATGTCGATGTGCCTAGTTAAAGCCTTCGGGAGTTTCGAGTAGTTCTTAGGTGGTTCCAAATGCAGGTGATATTTAATCTGTTTGCTTTTTATTCTATTTTATAGTACTATCATTACTACATTTTGGTCTAGTCCTTTAATTTCCAAAGTAAGCCGATTGAACCTATCGATATACTCCTTAAAGGTCTCTTTTTTTTTTGTCCTACGTTATCAATGATTCAACAGTTCTCTTTTACTTTTGGCGCCCCACGAAACTAGCCAAGAAGCGTCTTTGTAGCTCTCTAAATGTACTTATGGATCTGGGATATAAAGTATAATATCGGGATAGTGCGGCTCTTTTTAGTGTGGGTTAAAAAGCTCGACATTTAATACTTTCAAAAGCCCCAACTAGGTTAATTTGACCGTCAAACCTAGAAAGGTGATCTCCCGAATTTATCATATCATTATAGTCATCCACATGAGGTATCTTAAACCCTTTTGGAAAAGGTTCATCCATGATCTCCTTTATGAATGGCGGTTGCTTGATAATTTCTGCATAGTTTATGAGTCTTTTGGAAATTCTTCTCTCCAATCCTTCAATTTTTTCCTTCAGTATTTTTTGAGCTTCTTTTTGCTCTTGTAATTGTGTTTCTTTTTCCCTTAGTTCTTAGATAGTTCTAGCATTTGGTTGCCTTTGTACCGGCACCTTAACCGCATTGCTGGATATAGTTGGCTAATTAGTAGTCCCCTTAATGTTTTCTTCATCTAGAAATGTAACCGCTTGATTTTTAGCTTGAGCCATGGCGGGGCCACCTTCTCTGATCTTTACATTAATGGCTTTATTCAGGATTGACTCATACAAAGGTGAGATAACAGTCCTCCTCCTTGTGGAACCAGGGAAGGGTTTTACCTCCAAATCTCGTTCCCAATCTTGAACTTGGTTTGCGGATCTACAGTATTCCTGACTTTGATACGAGAAGTAATTTGTGGATTGTTAAGGGGATTGAAAGCTAATGATTGTAGTTAGAGATTCCTTTGGGAATTGTTTAAAAACATCCAGTCATAGAACTGTCTTTGCTTCCTCGGTTACTGCATCATTTATTACATCATGGTGTGATTAGCTTGCAGAAATTGTTCAAGAAACAAATCAATTTTGGAAGTAAATATTAGGTCTTAAAGGGTGTTAATCAGCAACAATTATAGATAGATTGTCCCCTACTAAAGGGTTTGAAGGAACATTCATTTTGGCTAGTTGTTCATCCGACATAGTTTTGCTTTGATGAACGTTCCCACAAACAACGCCAATGTTTTGGTTGTACCTAAATTACTCTCTGAGAATCCAATGTGAAGATCCTACAAGATAGATAAAACATCAGAGGGCATCGGGTTGGTCCCTATGAGGGCACTTTGATACTCAAGTCAGTAAGGGACCTTAGTATGGGTTATGAGAAATAGAAAGTACTTGTGTGAAGGCGTGCATACCTACTATATTTATAACTGAGCTTAAGCTGATATGTAAAAGGGTCGGTATTGTATGTTTGGGACAATCGTGATTAGATGAGGTTTCCTGACTAGAAACGTGCTTTACTTTTATAAGGAATCCTGAAGCAGTATGGGCTCTAGGTAAAGCTCTGTGCTAGGTAAAGCTCTGTGAAATTGCACAGAGTTGTGATAAAACTATGCCTCTATTGGAATTTGTTTGTTATAATATTTCTCTCGTGTTACAGTTCCTTAACGCTCCCATTTTAATAACTATTTTCTATTTATTTAATTTTATTTTATATCTCCATTGTCATTTTCCTCCCCATTTTCTAATGTAAAACACACCTTACTAGGGGGCTCCTATTTATTAATAAATAAGTACAAGCAATCAAAGTGTCCCTCTACCATATATCCCTCCACATTTTCTAATGTCAAACACACCTTACCTGAGGGCTCCCATTTATTAATAAATAAGTACAAAAAATCAAAGTGTCCCTCTACCACATAGTTCATTTCTCAAAGATGTGACTATTTTTAATAATCCAAACCATTGATAGCATCTATCACACCATTAATGGCCACCACAGAAGTGGATTTTAAGAATTAAAGATTCATTGAGTCAATCTTGTGAAAGTTTTCCCATCTATCATAGCAACAAAGGACGGAGGCTGTACACCACACAGGTTGACATTCATTTATGTTAGCTTAGGCACCTTTCACAATCAAAATGATCGAATTCAACCACACAGGTTGACATTTATTTTTAAGTTAGTGGAGGCACCTATCATAATCAAATAATCAAAATCATGGTTGAATACATGAATATTGATGATTTCTAGGCGTGCATACTTACTATATTTATAATTTAGCTTGAGTTGATATGTAAAAGGGTCGGTGTTGTATGTTGGGACAATCGTGATTATATGAGATTTCCTGACTAAAGACATGCTTTACTTCTATAAAGAATCTCGGAGCATTACGAGCTCCAAGTAAAGCTATGTGAAATCACGGAGTTGTAGTAAAACTATGCCTCTATTGAAATTTGTCCATTATAATATTTCTCATGTGTTACGGTTCCTAACACTCTCATTTTAATAACTATTTTCTATCTATTTCAATTTTACTTTACATCTCCATTTTCATTTCTCTCCCCATTTTCTAATGTCAAACACACCTTACGTGGGGGCTCCTATTTATAAATAAATAAGTATAAAAAATTCATAGTGTCCTCCTACCACATAGTTCATTTCTCAAAGCTGTGACTATTTTTTAATAATCCAAACTGTTGACAGCATCCATCACACCATTGATGGTCACCCCAGAAGTGGATTTTAAGATTTAAAGATCCATAGCATCCATCATACCATTGATGGCCACCCGAGAAGTGGATTTTAAGATTTAAAGATCCATTGAGTCAATCTTGTGAAGGTTTTCCCATCAATCATAGCAACAAAAGGACGGGGGTGGGGTGGACACCACATAAGTTGACATTCATTTATGTTAGCTTAGGCACCTTTCGCAATCAAATGATCGAATTCAACCACACAGATCGACATTTATTTAAGTTAGTGGAGGCACCTGTCACAATCAAACAATCAAAATCATGGTTGAATACATGAATATTGATGATTTACAGGTGTGCATACTTACTATATTTATAACTGAGCTTGAGCTGATATGTAAAAGGTCGGTGTCGTATGTTAGGACAATCATAATTAGATGAGATTTCCTGATTGAAGACATGCTTTACTTCTATAAAGAATCCCAAAGCGGTATGGGCAAAGTTATGTGAATAATAGAATTGTGGTAAAACTATGCCTCTATTGTAACTTGTTGGTTATAATATTTCTCTCGTGTTATAATTTCCCTAACATTCTCATTTTAATAACTATTTTTTATCTATTTTAATTTTATTTTACATCTCCATTCTCATTTCCCTCCCCATTTTTCAATGTCAAACACACCTTACTTGGGGCTCCTATTTATATTTGAGTCCTTCAGATTAGGGTCTTGTTTTTTAAAATAATCACTCTCATAGACACATTATTGCAATTTAATTTGGAAAGAAAAAAACAAACAAACAAAAATCAAAGCAGTACAATCTCATCTGTTAGGACAGGCATTGATTTCTAACCAACTTTGCTAATAGGCCATATATTTTATCAAAGTGGATGGTCTATATGTAACAAAACAATGTGTACTTGTTCGTGAGGGTTTATAAATCTAATTTCAGATTAGCAAAATTAATTGCATGTAATTAAAGAATTTGATAGACTCAAGCAAGTTCGTTCAAGCTGGCCTCCAATCAAGTCGAACCTAACAGAGCTGGACTAGACGTTTACAAACCTTCCAAGTACTTAGCATACCCATCTATTTTTTATTAACATAACTCACAACTACAAACTCATCAACGACATGTTTTTAATAGTGGCTCCAGATGCAGCGATGATTTATTATTATTATTATTATTATTATTATCATTTATGTTTTGATTATCAATTCTATCTTTTTTTAGTTATCAATAGTACTTATTTCATCTTTATCTTACTTTAATTATATCATCTCATTCTACCCTTTTGTTCTAAAGAGGTGGAAAGAAAGGAATATGAAAAGTGACGAAAAAAAAAGAAAAAAAAAGAGAATAATATATTTTTATAGGGGTAATGATTAGAAATAAATTATCCCATAATTGTAGTTAACAATACTTGATTAGGAGCCTATAAAGATGTAGCTGTAAAATGTAATCTATTCATCGCCATAAATGTTACTTAGTTTAATTAAGATTTTAAAAATTATCTCAAATTTTACTTTAAGTGGGCTACGAAATTTATCCCATCTGAGGATGAATATAAACAAAATAAAATTCTCCTTCAGCTCTTGACTCATTTAAGCGTCCAATTAAGACAAAATTTCCAATCTTAAGTTAAAAAAGTAGAACTAATCGTAGTAAATGGATTCTATTTTATAAATACATATCATGAGCCTCAAACTAAGCATTTTCGTTTCCATGTGATCAAATGTTGAGATTTGGCAAAAGAGTCCAAATGTTCGACGGTCAGGATTACCTTGCATGGCCTGATATCACAAAGTGGGCCCCATTTGACAAAAGCCGAGGAGAGACGTTGAAGTGGCGTAGGAAAGAAGCAGAAGTGGGCCCCATTTTTACAAAAGCCGAGGAGAGACGCTGAAGTGGCGTAGGAAAGAAGCGGAAGTGGCGTTGAAATGGATGTAGAGAGAGAGAGAGACAGAGAGGTTGGGCCGTCGGTATTCATGGTGGGGCGGGCGACATTCCACTGTCGTATCCGGCGGAGCGCAGAGAGGCGGAAGAGGCCGCCATCCGCCACCGCCTCCAGATCAGCGTCGCCGCGCTCAAAGCAAACACTCCTCCTTTAGACGTCGTCGAGCTCGTGGTAACACCCGTATACGCTCCCCTCTCTCTCTGCAAGCGTTTGTTAAGATGTCAGGCAGCTGTTTGTTGAGATGTCTCACTGGCCTGTCCGTGGATAATAGAGAAGGATTGGTTATCCGTAGCGCCTTTTCTGTTACTTCTACGCGTCTTTGTAAGCCATTGCTCTTTCGATATGCGCACTTTTGTGCTACAGCATACCACTTGCCAGGAAAACTAATCTTTTAAAATATAAAAAATTTAGTTTTTTAATATTTTAATACATGTTTTTTTTTAAAGAATGGGACATAAAACTTATAATAAAGGCAAAGACTTATTAGGTTAGAATTCTCAAAAATTAGGTTAGAATTTAGGTTTAGTAAGCTAACCTTATTTCTAAATTTGGTTGGGTTGAATCTAAATATAACTCTTTTAACCCAAATCTAAAAAGAATTCCGACCCACCTAACTTTAACTAAATCTCTAACAATGCATATATTTAATAGTAAAATCAAGGCCATTTAATTGTCATTTGGGTCAAAAATGTTTATAGAATATTCATCTATCATGTATCGTAGTTGATGATTAATAAAAGAGACTGCCATCTTAAAAAATTATTTTTTTCTGTTTGTTTTTTGATCAAATTACAGGGTTAGTATGAATTGGGAGTGCGCCTTGGAGCTTTTCTACGTAAACATAAAATTTACATGAATTTTCCCCACATTCAGGTCTCTGCATGTGCATGTGCATTAAAAAAATTGCAAATTTTAATTTCCCCACATCGATATCTATGCACGTGCATTATCATTTTATTAATCTAGATCGTAATCCAACGTAACATACACTAAAATTTCCATAAATCCATGCGTGTACTGTCACATAATTGTTCCCACATGCAGGTCTCTGCATGTGCATGTGCATTGAAAATAATAAAACTTCCCCACCTGCAGGTCTGAGCATGTGCACTTAGACATAAAATTTCATAAAATATCCCCACATGCTCTTGTGCATGCCTACATCAGCATAAAATTTTCATAAATCTGTCCAATGTGCCTGTTCATGCTCACTTAAACATAAAGTTTTCATTAAATTCCCCTTAGGTTCCAAGTAGATGAACTAACAGGCAAAATACTTTTAATATCAGTGAGAAAAATAAAAAAATTTTTAAGGTGCATTTGTGGATATAGTTACGTATATTATTTCTAAATGCAACTTTACCAATATTTTGCAAATATTTGTAAAAGTACATAAATTTAATTAAAATATTTTTAAAAAGAAAAAATAATCAATTTTTAGAGGGTGTTTATTAATTTAAAATTTAATGGTTTTGACACATATAAAATTATTTTACTAAAACATAAGTATTTTTAGAAATATTTCAAAAAATCGAAAAAAGTGTAGCGCATACCTACAAATGCCCCATATTCGAAAAAGAGCACATTTAATATCCCAACCCGGTAGCTTGAAATTTGTCAGTGCTACATTTGAGAGATTGGACTGCAAAGGTTGACTGTGAGTGTTTTAACCGGGCATTTCATCACAAGGGGACGTCACATGAGCGGTGAGGAATTTTACATCCTTCGTACATGAATTTGTGCGCTGACGCGAGCGCACGCGGTGGAATCTCCTTTTTATGTCATTCCATTGCATCGAACGAATGAAGAGTTTCGTGTGCTCCGCATGCGGAACCTTGCGCACTAAAGCACTAAGATCGTCGTGGAGCGAACGCAGCCTGCACTGCGTTTGATATTTTAAATCCGTTCTCCACGTTGGAGACGGAGAGAGTAGTGAGGTTGATGTGGCGAGCAAGGGAGAGAGAGAGAGATGGGTTGGGCCATAGCTCTTCACGGCGGCGCCGGTGACATTCCACTGTCGTTTCCGGCGGAGCGCAGAGTGCCGAGAGAGGCCGGCCTCCGCCACTGCCTCCGGGTCGGGGTCGCCGCGCTCAAAGCCAACACTCCTCCCTTAGACGTCGTCGAGCTTGTGGTAGCACCAATCCCCCCCCCCCCCCCCCCTCTTCTCTTTCTCTCTTTCACAGACACACACACCCCCTGAAACTGTTTGTTAAGATGTCGAAGTGACATCTGGCTGTTGCGGATGATATAGATAGATGGGTTATTCATGCATGCCACTTCGGTTGCTTCATTGTGTTTGTGTCAGTGATTTCTCTTTCGAGGTGCATGGAAAATGTTTTATACGTTGCTTGGTGGTGAATTGTCCGTTTGTCCGTCTTTTCTGTATCCTTGTGCCGAGTGATGGTTTTGGTGATGACCCATAGCTCCATTTTTGCTAAATCTTCGTGTATGAGGAGTCTGTGTGCGGGGATGATCCATATGGTAGGGTCGTGCGGGGCTTGATGAGGATCGAGCTTAAGCTTCGAATCCAGCCACACAAGTCAAGCCTAAGCTAGCAAAGGGTGCGTTTGGTGGAGGTTTTGTTTTTTTCCCGAGTACTAGGCACATAATTTCTTCATGTGGGAGTGGATGCCCTTTTGGGCCTGTTTGGACAATGTAAATAGAAAGTTTACATTGTGAGATAATATTGGCTAGAAAGAAAATGAGGTCAGGTAAGTGTAAATAAAGAGAAAACAAATAAACATTTTAGTAGAAAAAAGATGATTGATGGCAGAAATTGTAAGTGATGATGTCCAAAAAATAGTGTTATGAGAGTAGATAAATATTATATCAAATAAAGAGAAGGGAAGGAAACTTTCCTCCTCCTTGTTTCACACCCACCAAACATGCCCATAGAGGATGTTTGGATAAGCGGATAAGGGCATGTTTGGATAACTGGAAAAGGAGAGGAAGACATCTTTTCCTCCTTTACTTGATAACACATTTACTTAACCTGGTATATCTTACATTTTCCTTAGTCAAACTTATATTTTTCATTGTTACTCATATTTTCTTCTTCTTCTTCTTCTTCTTCTTCTTCTTCTTCTTCACCAAAAAGTCAACCTACTTTTGTCCTCACCAACCGCTCGCTTTCATTATTTTTGCATTTGCTAACTATCATTTCCTCCCATTTTCTGAGTTAAACTTCTTTTACTTTCACTTTTGCCTTTCATTACCTCCCATTTAATTTTGCATTCCTACCATTCCACTTATCCAAGCATGCATTATTCTAATTAACAACTATTCTTTTGTTCGTATTATGCAACTTGATGCACCAAACAGCTATTTAGCATTAGAGCATTACAAGAATAGAATTTACTACAAGGATGCAGTGGAATGGTGGGCATTTCTTCAGCTTTAACACTGAATTCCCTTCCCCCCACCCACCCCCCCTTCTTTCTATTTTTTTGAGGGTTGTGCATGTGGCTTGATTGGGAATGATTTGTGCTTTAGGGTAGGTTTTTTCTTCTTTTCTTTTCTTTTCTTTTTCTTTCTTCGACTACCTCACTTTAAAACTAACTTGAGGTCTCTGACAAAGAAAGTAACAACAATGCAGTCAACAATTGTCAGTTTTACAAATATAATGGTTTCAGATGTAATAGCAAAAATATGCAGATGCCCCTTGAACAGACTTGAGAAAATACAGGCAGCTCAACGCTTTGTTATTATCTTTTCCCTTTATTTTGCATAAGCCACCATACAACTATTAATTGAAACATTGTTTGTTTGACCATCTACCGTTGGTGCAAACAGGGTTGACCCTTCAGTAATCTAAGCAGCTTGTCTATTTGATTCATCCCATGACAGTTCAATCTTCAATATCCACGTTAGAAAATCTCCCAGAATGGATAGTCAACTCTTACCCATCAATGGAGATCGGTCAAAACTAGTGTCCTACATTTTGATGGTGCCCAATTTTGGCCAGCTTGAATCATACAATATGGGACATATTTGCAGTCTTCCACCTACCATGTGGCCCATCTTTTGACAATTTGATTTCCTACAGATACTGGTAGAGCTCCCTGTTCATAGAAAAAAGACTTGTGCACATGTCTATGCATGAATGTTTATTTATAAATTACTGCACCTGTCAATGAACATAAGCTTGGGCAGGAGTTTTTACAATGTCTTCATGATTTCACTGTGTACATGGTTCAATCCAAATAGTTGATATAATGTGTCTCAGTTTGGGATGACTATGGTCTGATAGTTCTTTTATTATGGAAGGTTCTAGTACCGAATTCTGGCTTCTTTTTTTGGCTGAATATCAACTTCGTTTGGTTTTTTGTTGCTCCTTTCTTGGCTATGAATTTGTGGGGCAACCTATTTGAGAGTTAGAATTGTTCCATCTAGAATCTTTCTGTGGCATTTTAGTTTTCTTTTGGTTTATGTTCTTGTTTTGGATTGTGGAGGTACTTGCATTTCTATTTCATTCATTCTGCTTTTGCATTGAAAAAGTGCCTAGCATAAAAAAGATCCCTGCTGTGTTCCTTCCTGAAACTTCCTTGAACAGGTTCGTGAACTAGAAAATTGGCCTCATTTTAATGCTGGTAGAGGTTCTGTTTTGACCTCCAATGGGACAGTTGAAATGGAGGCATGTATTATGGATGGCACAAAGAGATGTGGCGCTGTTTCAGGTCTTTCCACTGTGGTTAATCCCATATCTCTTGCACGGCTTGTTATGGAGAAAACTCCTCACATCTATCTGGCATTTGATGGAGCAGAAGCATTTGCAAGGGAACAAGTGAGTATCGTCTGCATATGCTTCCATTTTATTGTTTATTGTCTTTTCAGTTAAAATGGATAAATGCTGCTTCCTACAATTTGAACATTATTTACTATTTAAAGATTTTACGTGGTAGAATTCTTTATATTTTACTTGATTTAACTGCTCAAGGTTTCATGCTTTTTTCAAGCTAGATTCTGCTTAACTAATATATTTATAAGTTTGGATTTTTCGCTTTCTCCAGCCTGTTTGGGTCTAAACTTGTGTGGAGACATCTAATTGAATCTAGAAGACTGTAGTATGCACACAGGAGCTTGGAAGAGTATAAATTCCCCAGAAGGCTCTAGAACTCCCACATTATTCACGTTGTACGTATGCACGAGCCTAGAAGAGTATGGAATTCTCTAGAGGCTCTAGGGACTCTTGTGCAGTTCTTTAAGGTGGATAAGTGGCATGCGGAAGAACAAGAGAGAGAAGGAGGGAGAGAGGGAGAGATGTCTTTATTAAGAAGAATTTCCACATCCAATTGCACTATTTTTTATATTTATTAAGAGAGAGAGAGAGAGAGAGAGAGAGAGAGAGAGAGATGTCTTTATTAAGAAGAACTTCCACATCCAATTGCACTATTTTTTACTAAATTAATTTTTACTTCCTGTGGCCTCTCGCATAAGTTGATGCAGATGATCCATACAAGGCATCCAGCACAGAGGCTTTAAAGCATAGAAGCCCAAACATATGTCCTAAGTTTAAATAAGAAATATATATTGGCACCATGGTTATTCATATCAAAAGTTTGAATTTGTCAACATCTCCAGCTAAGCTGGTGACTATTTCCCTCAGTAGAGGGGGGATTCTGGGCTGAAGTCGTGATTGGTATGTTGGTGTAGTTCTTGCCTGAGCCAAAGATAAATCCTCCATTAGAAAAGGTATACAGCAAATAAATAAGAAAACTAAGATAACTGTACATAAATAATGGTACCCCTAAAAATAAATGCTAAGTTGGTGACTATTTCCCTCAATCTCTGGGTGGTTATGGGCTGAAGTCATGCTTGGTGTGCTGGTTTAGTTCTTGGCTGAACCAAAGATAAATCCTCCATTAGAAAAGGCATGCGGTAAATAAATAATAAAATCTAGGATACCTGTATATAAATAATGGTACCCCAAATTTAAGAGATGTTACATGTTAAGTAATACTCACCTTTGGGTTGTTCATTCACATTTCCTTGACTCAAAAATAGACGCTCTGACAATTCCAAAACAGAACTATATCCTTGTTACATAGGCTTTGGATTTGATCAGATTGATCTACAATTTGATGCAATTGATTTATCATCATTGTTCTAAGTATACCATTACAAATTTAGTGGTGCATGATTGATTGGGTGACATTGCATGGGTCAGAAATTGGTGGTTGTCTATGCTATTCTATTATACCTTGGTAGTCTACTCCAGTTTTATTGCTTTTGCATTTTCTTCTTGATTGGAAAATATGGAAGTTCTTTCATATGTTTTACTTACAATCAAAGTTGACTGTTTTGCTGATGAATTTGTATAGGGTGTTGAAACTGTCGATGCAAGCCATTTCATCACTGAAGACAACATTGAAAGGCTAAACCAAGCAAAAGAATTGAACAGAGTGCAGGTTAGTTGTAACGTTGCATACAGTTGCATATATCACCGTCCAAGTGAATAATTTTTCTATATACTTGAAATCGCTGAATTAAACATCATCATTTTTTTTCCCAAACTTGGAGAGCATAGTCTCGAAGAATCAGAATATGAACTATGTCATTTTGTATTGGTCCGTTCTTTGGCATTCCTTACCATTAATGTGAAGGGGATCAATTAAACAGCTATAGCTGTTCATTCCATGGGATTTGCATGCTATGCTCCAACCTATGGTCTTGATTGATTTTTGTCTTTCATAATAATCATATAAGAATCTTAACATAACAGAGCGAAAGTGGATGAAATTTTATGTAATAAAAATTCAAGTGGTGAATATCTGCTGTTGTAATTTGCAGATCGATTACACACAACCTGCTCCAAAAGATGAATTCCAAGATGCTGCAGCCATTGATGGGGTCAGCAAAACTGGGACCGTCGGCTGCGTGGCTGTTGACAAGCATGGAAACATGGCTACTGCAACTTCCACTGGTGGATTGGTGAACAAGATGGTGGGTAGGATTGGTGATACCCCAGTTGTTGGTGCCGGCACATATGCCAACAGTTACTGTGCTGTCTCAGCAACTGGAAAAGGTGAATCAATCATCCGAGGAACTGTGGCAAGGGAGGTTGCTGCCCTAATGGAGTACAAAGGACTCTCTCTCAAGGAAGCTGCTGATTATGTGGTGGAGAATTGTGCTCCAAAAGGCACTGCCGGTCTAGTTGCTGTTTCTGCCACTGGAGAAGTAGCCATGTCATTCAACACGACAGGAATGTTTCGTGCATGTGCAACAGAAGATGGTTACTCAGAAGTTGCTATATGGCCTAATGCTTCTGATTCTCCAGTGTAGGTGGCTTTGAAAGATATGAGAAAGTGTGGTGATTTGCAATCTGGGGGCATATAAAACCTTAACAATCATCCAATCTGGAAGGTTTCCTGGGGTTGCCCCACCACTCCATGTTGTGTTCCATCAACTCAATGGCCATATAATAAAGCCAAGTGCTGTACTTGATGGATTCCTGACTCATCCTGTTAAGCCATCATATAAATGATTAATGAATTACAAAATACATTTGAATATTGGTTTCTTAATCGTGTTTTGTGTGGAATGGAAGGCTTATTGATGGCATGCAAAATTTTTGGTCAGCTTCTAATGAATTGTGATTGATCATGCAAAAGGATTTATGTGTGACCTCATTTGGATGTCAAGTTGGTTAATGATGCTTATTTGGAAGTTTTTAACGGTTGCCTTTGATTGCTTCAATTTTCTTGCCATTGATTAATCGTTTGCCACTGTTCTTGATAGCAGTTGTTAGAGCTAGCCTGCAGACTAAACGCCCAAAACTGAGGTGATCCTTCTCTCTTCAAATCGTAATGAATTTCCTCGGGATTTTGGTCTGTTTGAGCTTTCTCCTCATAGACCAAAAAGTGGTCACGTGATCAATATAAAAAAAAAAAAGTATCTATACAGGATTTTGGACCCAGGTTTTGTTTTGGGTTCCCTCTGATGATGATTAGCTTGCATCTGCATGCAAAAGATAGACTCTTTTGCTGAATAATCAAAGGTATTTTTTGTAGTATCACTAAAACTAAGGCTAGTTAGGTTGGACCGAAATTCACCACACTCCCAACTTTTTTCTACTTTGCCAATTTTACAAAGGTTAATGGGAAATTCAAATTATTCTCCTTATTTTTAGGCTCATGCATGCACCTTGAATAGTTTTCTGAACTTGGGGATTCAAAAACCATTTTCACTCTTATTTTTGGCCCCAGAATATCATGATATGGACAGGCCGGCTTCCACCAATGCTATTATTTTTATTTTTATTTTTCACATTCTTTTTTGCATTCAATGCACCCTCTTCATTGTTTACAAACGACGATATTTTTCTAAGATCCAAACCAATTATCATATATAATCTCATTAAACCAACAATTCATTTTTAAAAATTTGGATAGATTACCACAAATACAAACATACACGATTATGTAATATATGAAAAATAAAAAGGTTACATGGTATACTATGTACATTTAATAATTTCCTATATTATTATAGGTAATTAGTTAGTATACAAGAGTACACCATACACTCTTTATATACCTGAGTGCATATATTACTCAGGTATACTAACTAATTTTTATATTACTGTTTACATTTTCAATTACCAATCCTCATTTTTTGTTCAAAAATTCTATTTATTTTGATTTCACTGACTTTATTTCAATTGATATCTTTTTTTCGTCTTCCATTCAACTACGCTGTATTTCACTTTTCCTTGAAAGTCCCCTTTCTTAATTTTCAAATATACCCGGTTAGTTGGAGATGAGTTTGCTGCTAATGGTAATGATGATTCTTCTTTCACAAGTGAGCAATTCAAGTGGATGAATGGTTTAGATTTGACTTGTGTTGCACGCGTATGTCGTGGCTGCGCGCGCGCGCGCATCAACTCCAAAGTGGTGTAAATAATGCTCTACATCATCCAGCTGGCCATCAGCTCTCCAAGCCCAAGGTGGGTTGACCAGACCCATAGAATTGCCACGCGTCATCTTGACAACGACAGCCTCTCCTAACCAGTTCAAAACAATGACCGTGCCCAGTCTCAAGCGTGTCGAGCATCAGCACTAGTAGAAGATCCCGTCGAACCCAACATTGTTTTTCCGTCCATCGAAGGAATGGCGGACACCTCTCGCACCTGTTCCCTGGATGGGACCCGAGAGGGCTGTGTAAACCCACGAGGTGGGCCCCACTCGTCGGCTGCATCCGTTGACTTGCTGCCCTAAAAAGTAGGACTTGAATAAAGTAGGATAAATATGAAAAGCCATTTAAAAAACAAAAAAAACCACACCGTCCAGCTTGCGAAAGCGGCCAATTTATGAAAGGCATTTGATACTCTTCTGAGGTGTTGAAAATCAGATGGATTGCGGCCTATAGGCAAGCGATGGCCACACGTGTGAGAGACTTGTTCCAACGGCTCAGGTGCGATCTTGGTGGGTAAAGGGACATATGCGAGAAAGACAACGTCGCTATCCAATTAATACCTTTTTCTTCCCTATAAAGACTAATTATACGGACGAAAGATACGGATGAATCCATTTATTATATGACTCGCTTTATTGTAATCCACCGGAAAAAGGGGGAATGGAGCGCATTCACCCCAACCATAGAAGCAAGCATACAGTGCTCTTCAAGAGCACCCTACAAAACAAAATACTTTTTGGATGCACGTGCCACCGACAATTGCAAAGAGCAAACCCGCCGCATCCAAGAAGAGGGCACTGCCGACCATATAACATGGTCCAAGGGTAATATGGCCATTCAATTCAATTGCTGGCTTACCCACAGATCACATCACACTCGTGCAAGAATATATAAAATCAATTAATGGGCGTTTGATGGTCGATTTGCCACGCTGACCATTCACCTTCAAAGAAGCATTTTATCAATGCATCTACCCCTATGACTGTGAGGCACACGAGACACTAACTGCACATGGCTGATCAGAAGACTGTTTTCTACAAACCAGCGTGGGTCCTCTTGATCAAAGGATTAAGATTAATGGGTCTCATAGTTCAGACCATCCAGACCGCTGGTTCTGATTGGTTGGACCAAGGGAACAGAAAATCTACATGAATATCCTCAAACTTCGATTTGTATGAAAAGAGATCTTCAAGAAGCCAAAAATTCAATGCAAACTAAAATTCAACAGCAAATTCGACGATGCAACTCGCACAATTGCCTCTGCCAGCAAAAGAATCCCCACTTGGATGGCTTGACACCCACTTGGACGGCGTATAGATTCCAAGCTGGGGAAAGGACATTTTGATTAGATGGTTTCAAATCCCCTCCAATCAAATGTGATCTAGGGCATATTTGCAGCCCAAAAGACAGCGGTGCTAGGAAGACACAAAAATCAGGCAATTTTGGCTACAGCCCATTCAAAATATTAGCCATGGATAGCACACTCTCTGATGCCTGTTAAACTAAGAAGGAACAGATCAGTGCATACAAGCGCAAACCGAGTAATCGGATGATGCACAAAAGACTGGCAGAAACTGACAGTTTATGAAAGGAGACAAGGAACACCACAAACATTTATTCTAAAGTATAGGAAATAATTTCCATGTAAGAGATTAGATGTTAAATTTGCAAGGATAAGTCTATCAGTGCTTAATCTTTACACACAGCTTTGTGAACTGGATAGCTATAAGAATTCTACAAAATCACCAACCAAAACCTTGGCCATAGAGATATATCAGACTGCAGGAGAAAAATGCCCGATCGAATGACAAAATAAATAAATGAATAAAAGGAAAACCAGTCCAGCTTCTAAGCAAACAAACATAGGAAAACCAACATAGATTCCAAACAAAAAAGCATAGAAAGACAAACAAGGGTCCCTGTCAGCATATATACAATCAACACATGCACATCACCAGGGATTATATACATGGTTTTGGACCAACAGTCCTCATCTTCCAAAATGCTAGTACACTACTTTACTGCTAGAACTCACCAACAGCAAAACCGAGGATCACCCTTGTGCCTCCAAATATTGATTTGGGCAAACCATTCCGCCAATATTTGGAAATTTGTTTTACATTAAGTGGCAGCTCCAAAAATGCAACCATAATCCTACAGTCCCGTAGCTTGTGAACTGATGAGAAAATGAACTCGTGGGATGCATTTGTGTGGCATGCCAAATTGCCCATCAATATTGCATGATGACAAGCAAATTCACGAGTCGGAATGATCAAAACAAACAAACTGATTTCATAATGCAAACAACAAAATATTTATGAACAAACAATCTCCGAAGAATTGATTTCTACAAAGCCTCATTAAACCGGGTAATACAAAATCATAAAACTCAGTTTTCAACTTTCAAAGCATGCCAGGGTAAATGGTTCTGTAAAATCTTAGTTTTCAACGCAAATTTAGTAACCTTAGATTTTGAGTGCATAGCTTAAATAAATCAATCATATTTTCTAGTTTTCAATTGCCCGGCCATACACCACATGAAAACCCTTGACACAGAAGCCAGGCTGATTGATAAAACAATAAACGTTGCATAGAAAACGTGGAAGCTTATCCAAATTCCAAACAAACAAAGCACCTGCTGTCACATTCCATCAACTCGTAAACAAAATGCACAATAATGGACCGGCACCACTGTTTTGGATACACTTTTTCCATCGGAGTAATCCGCTGGCACAATATTATCGTCCTACACCAAAAAGACAAATAAAATGGATATAAAACCAGTATTCAAAATGGAAATACAATCACACCCCATTGAGGAACGTCCAATCCATTATCTTGCATCCAATTATGTTCCAATTACCGCGGCACTTACACAAAGCAGCTTGATACTGTTGCACTTCCCAAATTAAGAAAGGATATGCCATAACAACTCAAGTCAACAAAAAGAAGAAGAAGAAGAAGAAGAAGAAGAAGCACCCCTTTCAACTACACATATTTCCCATTTTGGGCTAAACTTTATAATGCTACTCATTACTGAAATTCAACAAAAAAGAGCAAAAATCCAAAAGAAAAAACGAGCAACATCAATCAAGGTAATAGACACCACAAATCCCAAAGAATCCATGCCGAGAGACAAATACATAAACCACCAAACAACATGTAGCACCGAATGACAGGGAAAGATAACCTAATCCATTAAGCCATCAAAAGCCCACGCAAACGAAAATATCAATGAAAATAATACGGAGAAAGGCCATCATCATTCACCATTCATCATGAACATCCACCATCAATCCTATAATACACAGGTATCTTCCAATTCACCCACCAATAGTAAATTTAACACTACTCCCATCTCCATCTTCAGAAGATAAATATGTTACACATTTTCCTCCATGTATATATATATATATATATCTCTCATTTTCTTCCTAACCTACCCAACTTCCCAAATCAACCCATCCACCACCAAAAATCGCCAAACCTAAAATCCTAAAAAGAAAAAAAGGAAAGGAAAAAAAACTCAAAAAATAAAAAAAGGGAAATAACAAGAACATACCATTTCCATGCCACAATTATCATCACCTGCTCTGCCTCCCATGCCCTGAAGTAGCCCCAGCGCCGCTTGAATTAGTACCCTTCCCGCTCCCAACGCCGCCACCCACAGCCATCAGATAAGCGGCAGCCGACGGCCCAAACATGCCCACTTGTGGGGGAGGCTGCGGTGCCTGCGGTGGTGGCACAACCTGCTGCTGCGGCGGCATCATCATCACACTACCGTACATGGGAGGGCCACCACCATTGTAATCGACACCACTATCTACTGAATTCACACCATTTCCACCCTCCACACTCACCACAGCCCCACTGCTACTGCCCCCGCCGACTCCCCCTCCACGCCCCCTGCCGCTGCCACCCCCGCCCACACCTACGCTGCTGCCTCCCCCGCTGCTTGTCTCCTTCACAACGGTCTCCCTCCCCACTGCCGCACTCCTCTCGCCCTCCATCTCCCTAAACTTCTGCAGGTAAATCTTCAGCGGCTCGACGTACTCCTCGAACCCGAGTGTCGTCATCGCCCAGAGCAGATCGTCACCGTTAATCGTCTTCCGCTTCTCACGTTGGCACTTGTCGGACGCCTCGCCGGTGATGAAGCTGATAAATTCCGACACGCACTCCTGCACAGTCTCCTTGGCGTCTTTGGATATCTTCGCATTGGCTGGGAGGGCTTTCTTCATGATGCGGCTCACGTTAGCAATGGGCAGGAACCGATCCTGCTCTCGCGCCGAGAAATCACTGGCGTTCGTATTCTGCCCGCCAGACTCATTATCGGAATCCGCCATGGTCTAATCTCAAAGCCCGGAGGATCCAACGCTCAAGATTAGGATTTCCAAAGGAGAGAATACAGAAAAATCTGGTCTTTTCCCAGAAATCAAATCCAACGACGGGGATCAAAACCCCGCTCCCTTGGAGTATTTCGGGAAACAGAAACCTACGGTTTTTCTGTCTCTCGTCAGAGCTCCATCGAAGAAAGATAGGAATTGCCTTACTTGAATCAGGAACGCAAACAAGTTTTTGGTTCAAACCGAAGAAGGCTTTTGTAGAGAATCAGCAATTACCTTAATTAACTAGAAATCAGGACAAGCTATTAGAGTCTTCAATAAGAAAGAGAGAAAGATTAGGGTTTTGGAAGGGAGAAGACCTTCGACGGGAATTAGGGTTTGGAAAAGAAAATTTAAAGGAATTTCCTTCCTTTCATTTTTTTCGTGTTTTTCCTTTGCCCTTTTTCTGGAGACGGCGTATGAGAGAGAGCTGGCGAATGGCCGGGTCCGTTGGATCTTCGGTGTAATATCGCAACAAGAGCGCCACGTGGAAACTTCTCATCCGTCGGTTTTCCGATAAGTGTGGGTTCGTTCGGCTATTCTGGTGCGTTCGATGGGGGCTTGAGAAATCCAGAGATCTCCGCCGCCGTTGAGCCGAGTGGTCCCGCCGTGGGCGACGGTGAGGATTATCCCGTGGAACTGGGAAAACCAACACGCCCTGGAAATTTCCCATCCAATCCGAACCGTCCAGCTAGCGGGCCAAGTTGTCAATACAAAATAGGCAAAGATTCATTTTTTTACAGAAAAAAAACCTATCTTTTATAACCTAAATTTTCCTTTATTTTCCACTGTCCATTTTATTAAATTATTCTAAAGAGTAAAAATTGCTAAAATATCTATTTTAATAGAAAATTATCTATCAGATATATGTTTTAAAGGACAGACTGTTCCGATTGAAGGAAACGAATTGAAATTATGAATTTCCGATACAGCGGTTGCACCCGATTTCGTTTTTCCCTCAGCCAAAGCAGATGTATCATGTTTGCGGAATTCGCGTGTGGCTTGCGAACTTTCCGAGCGCTGGCTCGGATTTGATACTCTGGCGGAGTAATAATATTCAAACAGCACACGTGGCAACGATCGAGTAGGCGATTGTATATGATAATTTGAGCCCGCGTGTACGAAAAGAAATCCGCGGGGAAAGTGCTATCCATCGCTATCGTCCTTTATGGTCAGCGACTCATCTCCCGTACAACCCCTAATAAATGTAGACCGTTCATTGTCTTGGGGCCATCCTGGACGGATGCGCAAAATTCAAACCATACACTGCATGCGTACAAAAGGAAAAATGAACCCGTTTCATTGATTGGATGGCTTCAATCGTGTCATAAATTTGTATACGCATCGCCTGCCAAAAAGCCATATTCATAAAAGCCTGAACAGATTTTAATGCAGTTAGGTCTTTTACGCGCCAAATGAATGGCTCAGATTTGGTAAACGAATGAAAAAAAAAAAAAAAAACTTTAAATGAGATGGTGAAGGGACAATACCTGCCATGCCTCGAGGCGTACTGTGGAAAAATGATATGGTGAATTCCGATTCACGGGAATAGAATACTCATAAGAGGTTACATGGCCGAATCTCATCCGTTTGTGAGATGCGTGAGATCCAAACGTTTGAATAGATAGGTCCCTTTTTATGTGTCTTATGCATAACTAAAATTAAAATTAAAATTACAAAAATACCAGATGAACAGTCTAGGTTAATATTACCTCTTTCTTAGAAAGCACAGGGTAGTTGGATATTCATGCCTCGATTTTTATAATTTTATATTTTTTTACCCATAAGTTCCGATTTTACGCAGAATGGCTTAAGGTTTAATATAAATTGTACAGAAGGTAGAATCGTAATTTGTCACGCTACTCCAAGGAAAACACCCCTATCTCCAAAGGCGCCCCTGGTTTCTAGTTGAAGGATTTTTATTATCCTTTAATAATACATGGAAATGTTTCGTAAAAGCAATAACATCCAGATCTTTCAAGAGTAAATAATTTTTAATCAATTGCCAATATCAACGGCTTGGATCACTGAATTATGAATGATTCCACGGCTCAAGGCCTACGATACCGAGTCTCTATCTCCAACTTGTCCTCAGTAGGTCCATGCAATAGCAGCCCATCATATCAACGGTTCGGATGATTGTTTGGTGGACCAACGAGTTCAGTGCAACTAGATGCACTCAAGGCCTCGGTATTTTGATATTTAAGAGTCATGCAGATAGCGTTTTAACAATGGTGCATCACAGCAATTAAACTATTATGGGCAGTTGGTTGATGCTCTGATGGTGCGTGTCACTTCATACTCATATCGAAACATGTTGGAAGCATTTTTTTCTGATTCACGAGGCATTTTCCTTGCTTCCATCAGCCTGAACAGTTGCGCTTTGATTGCACATGCGAGTGGGTTGGCACATGCCAGCTGACTCCCGTGTGACCACGTATCTTTTACCGCGGTCCGCCGGAGTATCTAATGTTTTTTAAATCTGCTGGGCATTGACCACCCGGTGCAGGATGACCCAACCGCAAAGCTGCTGGGCATTGACTACCTGGTGCAGGATGACTCAACCGCAAAAGGAACAGGGCATTCGATAAAACTGCTGGAACAACTCTCATCATATGCACGCGCACTACTGCCAATGCATCGGATGCTTTGGTGTACCCCTGACTCACAGCGCGCGCACGCACACGCAAACGGCCTTTTTGCAAGGCTCCGTGCGTTTCTCCTCCAAGACGAACCTTAACATGGAAATTACTGAGATCAACCATCGAAGATTGAAACATCTGGACTTGGCAAAGGCCACTGCTTCATGCAATTCAACCATCACAAGATCCTCGCCCTCCATACAAGACTGTCGACTGACTAAACTGCCCTATCAATTTGGAATTTTAAGGCTGTTCTCATGTCCCCTAACAGTCACACACCACAAATAAAAAAGCCTAACCAGCAATAGGTTTACATTCAGACAAGCGAACCAGTGTAACTGTTATGCCAGTTTCCTCTAATTGAGATTATTTTGGGCCACCTCATAAATATCATGGGACAAAGACTCCGAAGTCCAAACCCAAGACTTCTCTAGATCAATCAGTAAACAAGTTGCCTGGCGAAGGATCTGGATCCTCTACTACCCAGTGTTATTTCGAAGCCAAGCACCTGCAAAATTTTAAGCCATGCATTTCCACAGGCACGAAGGCATGCTAAAACTGAAGGAGAGGCTGATACTGATATTCCAGTCAGGTGGCATGTCCGATTTCAATCAACCTGTTTGGATCATTCACATGTAATAAAGAGCAAAAAAGGATGATGATATATCTATGGCAACAGTCACCATCCACGAGTGTAGTAATGTGTATGTATATGCTGCCTCACCTGGATCCCTACGGGTATATGCTGCCTCACCTGGATCCTTACGGTATTATCTCAAGGCCATGCGGATAAGATCATTTTTCCCAAGCATCACTCTTCTTTGATTCCTCACGTGGAACACAGCACCAAAACTGCAGCTGGATAGCTGAGATGGTTTCACAGATGCCCACATGAATGGAAGTGTAATTCTGCATCAGAGTATCCAAATTGTAGCAGCCCATATGATGTAGAGGTTGGGATCTCAACCTCAAAGCATGGGACATAAGGCTACTCATGCACATGGACTTAATTGTCCATATTCCTCAGGGTTATCCTTAACAAATGCAACACAGGAATGATTCCCAAATATCATCTCCTAATAATATCTATGGGTCAGATAAATTAAAGAGGAGAAAATTTCTACACATCCTAGTATACATAACATGTGACAATTCACAACAGGAGCAATCTCCTGTACTTTACCATCAAGAAACCTGTGAAAAGCAGCCAGCAGCAAATCACTCAAGAAAGTTACTTTACTGCTGTGTTTCACAGATGTCCAGAGGCAATATGTAGAAGGCAGAGATTTTTCTTTTTCCTCCCTTTTCAAGTGAGGAGGAAATAATAGCCAGTTTTCACATGTCTACCTCGGTCAAACCTTAACTTCTTGGTCAGCTGGTTCTGCATTTTCTTCCTCATCATCTTCTTCATCTTCGTCTTCAGCCTCATCAGCAAGCCTAGTAAGCTCTTCCCGAATCATGGCCTTCACAGCTGGCTTCCTTGGTGTGAGATCAGTATTATAGTGTTCAGCTGAAACAGACAAGTATGCCATCAATCGTACAGAAGTATTCTGAATTAATTGACAAAGGATGACCAACTCATGGCCCATACGATGCAGATTAGCAACATCAGTGCCACTTGCCAAGATATCCAGCCTGCTCTTCATGGACCATGATGAAGACTGGGCCTCACCATCCAAGCAAGGGATGCTTAGCCACCTGCTTTACTAGACATTGGACAGTATTGAAGAATGGTCCGGTAATGCTTTGTTTGGACGAGAGAATTTTAGTATACAACAAGTTGCCAATGTAAAAGATAAACACCTAAGAGCTCCACCGTGCTGATTCATGTATCCAGGTCATCCACTCCACATTCAACAGGTGCTCATCATGAACATAGGATAATCTAACAAATAGCATCGATCCAGCCACTGTTCACACCATGAAAACATAACTACCCGCAAAACTCAACATATGACACAGAGGCCACCTGTTGGCTGGATCACAGTGATTCTTGTGGAACAAATTTTCATAATGGGACAACTAACCATCTTAAACAAAATGGATCCCCCACCTGGTAAGGATGCATCTCAAATGTCAAATGTTTGGTGCTTTGAAAAAATGAAGTGTGAGAAAGTGAAATTTTCTAATCAAGATCAGATAATCATGACAGCTTGATAAAGGAAGAATCGTCTCTAATTGGGCCACAAGGAGGAAATCCAAGACATCGCAATCAGCAATATACCATCCAATGCCATAAACTTGCATATTAGAAAGTTGACAGCTAGGCAGTCTTAAAGATATGCACTCATTCTCCAGCTATAGTGGAAATCATCTGAGGATACTGGTTGTGCATTGAAGGCTTGCGATGGAAACTAGTTGCTTTGGAAATGCAAAATGGCCAACGAATGATCTGAATTGTTTCTTCATTCCAAGGTAATTCTTTTTGGCAGGCAATGATTACAGTATTTATACTAAACAGTCTGGCCTAACCACCCAATCAATATCATTGTTATAGCAGTCAAAATCAAACAGATGAGAATGACCCAAACATGCTACAGATATTGCCCATCATTCTGAAGAAACACTTTGGCAGATGATGCTAACCATTCAAGCGGCTTGGGGAATGAATGGTTATAGTCAATGAATGTAATGTCCAAACTGAGTATTAACTTGCCTATGTACAAGGAAATTAGTTCTACTGCAAATATAACATAAAACTATTTGGACAAAAAGATCATTTTCAGCAGCAACACAACACTGGCATACAGGCACAACCAAGGCTACTAATCATATAGCCTCATGCATGCATATTCAGAAAAATCCTGTGGATGGGACATACCAAGCTGCTTCAGAATGTCGGTGAATGTAGCCTGCGAAAACAGCAGTAAGACTCAAAAATTAGGATATTTATTTTTCTTACAACTATATACGAAATATAAGAAAATAAACAAGCCTACCACACAAAACTTTGAAAGGAGTCAATCTATCCAAAGTGAGGTCAATTTTCATTAATTACATCAAAGGTTAGCCTACCGTGTTGAAGTCCACCTTCTTCAGAATTTCACATATTGTCTTCCTCAAGTCCTCGTCAGTAGGGTCAGATCCTTTCTTGGGCTTACCCTTCTCTTTTGCTACCCTTTTACCTTGAGAACAACAGCAACAGTTTCAGATAACTGATCAACCGTATGAAGTTTTCTTCTTTCATCCAAAATTTGAAACTAACATAAGAAATAAAATTATATATTCCACAATTTCATGTTCTCCCTGCTGTTGGGGAGAAAAGTTGCATCACTTTATCAGCCAGATCAATATCAGTTTCATAAGAAGCTGCATGTCGGTTTCTGCTGTTTTCATAACAGCCACATTTAATTATATTGAGAGTGCCCAGTTCATAAGGCCAAGGCACAAGGACATGCCATGAGTCAGGGAAGCAGTTTTGGGGGTCTATGAAAGCCTCCAGTCAAAAAATTTGAACATTGGATTCCCTGTCTTGTCCAACACGACATTCATGAAGTCCAATCCCATTGCCAGCCAAGCCAGATATACACAGGATTTCTCAACTATCTGGCACCATCTGTTGAATGAAATTTCAACCAATTTTCTTCTGAAAAGCTTATTTAAGAGCTACAAATCGAATGGCTTGATATATCTGACAAGGACTGCATGCAAGAGTCCTTTAACAATTTGGAAAGTCTCAATTGGCATAAATGCAAACAATGTGTGCTAGACAACTTCAGCTGACATGAAAACAAATTTTTGAACAGCCTCAGTTGGCATAAATGCAAACAATGTATGTGATGGAAAAATTGGTAACAATCAAGAAACAATTGGAACATGCACAAGGTTCCAGCAGAAATTCACCAGACAAAAAAGAGTGAAAGAACACAGCCATGGATGAAAGTATTCCACATTTCCACAGGTAAATATCAAAACAAAATAAAAGAAAAATAGTTGCAGGCAACCAATTATTGAAAATAAATCACAGATAATTACCTGCTTTTTCCTTGGGGATTGATTTTGATGTCGTGGATGACTTAGAGGATTTTTTTATAGTTTTGTCATCATTTTTCCTCTTCCTTGAAAAGACTTTTGGGCTAGCATCACTAGTTTCATCTGACTTGGGCACCTTCGAAGAAGATTTCGCTGAGCTTTTTGGGGATTTTGCAGGAGGGGTTTTCTTGGCCCTAACTTTCCGGGCAGAACCTCTCTTTGATGACTTCTTCAAGTCCTGTTTACCTTTCACCCAATCCTCATCATTCTCTTCCTCAGATTCATCCTCGTTTTTCTCACTTTCAGAATGCACAGGAGAGTCATCCTTATCTGCATCAGGAAGGCCATTTTCAATTTCTTCATCTTCAGCCACTTCTTCTTCATCATCTGTTTCTGCAGTACTCTTCTCTGACTTAGGAGTGCTGTCGACCTTTCTTTGTTTCTGCCAATGATGGAAATGGTGCCAAGTGATACACATGAAACATGAAAAATTAACATTATAGAAAGCCAAATAATGGAAACACAATCCATGTAGCCAATGCATGTACCTCAGTCTGGATCACTGATAAGCCATCCAGATTCCAGATGACAAAAAAGATAAACGAATAGCTTTACACACAGAAACAATGACAAAGTAATGGTCCTGTTCGCTGACAAATTTCAAATGGAAGTGATTTGCCATGCGTATGGTGTTAATAAATCAATCCTGATCATCGAAATAATGAACTTGCTGAGATAGATCATATACACAAAATACCAAACCTAATGGCCCCATCTGATAAGCTGTCACCATTGACAGCTCAATATAAATAAGTTGACCATTCAAATTCAATGGGTAACATAATGTAGAAATTGTAAGACAGACTTTTCAGAATTGCTGCATCCACAGAAAAGCAATTTGATTAAATAGGAATCTGACTTGCTATACACTGACAATCAGGCACTGATCCTGAACCAAGGTCACAATCTAGCCCATCAACCGATGTCAATGCAAAATGAAACAGTACATCTAGAAGCACTATAAACCATTAGAATATCCAGAGTAGGTACCTCTGCCAATTGCCTTGCAGGTGTGCTTCCAGACCTCTTTGGTGTACTTTTGTTGACTGGCCTCTTGCGTTTTTTTGAATTGCTTGCCTAATTTCAAGAAAGAAACATCAATGAGACATCAATATGCAAGAAGCTAAGCCACTTGTTATAAAACATCAGATTCCCTATAGAGTCTCTACTGAGGCAAACCTGATCTTTTTCTGCAAGCAAGACCTCATTTGTAACATGAGGCGACTCCAAAAAGTCCAACAGCTTCACTACGAGATCTTCCTGTATTGATATATAGGGTTTTAACCACTGTCAAGAGCAGAAAATGACGACTTGAATGATTGTATGCAAATTATGGAAGTGAAAAACTTGATCAACCTTCTTTACTGCAGCCTTATAAACAGGTATGTCCAGCAGTTCACAGATGTCCAACAACTTGTCTTTAACACCTTTTTCAAGTCTCTCTTTTATTTTAGCTCTCTGCTTTTCCTGTCCCGCCCCCCCCCCCCCCAAAAAAAAAAAAAACAAAAACAGAAATCAGAAGCATAGTTTGAAACTCACAGAATTCGCTGCATCAATCAAACTGGGACATCCCCCTCCCCCTCCTGAATAAAAGGTGTCAAGTTCATCCATGTTGTCCAATAAGAATGTGATCTGGTTTTTTATCTGGTGGGTGGGTTCATGAGCATGCCTGGTTTACAATTCTGATAATATTCCATGATGTAAAAAAGGGACAACTTGAAAAGGGGCCACAACACTTGCCCCACACCCCACATTCTAGTATAGCTCACATTATTGCCAGAGTAGCTTCACAAAGCATTTGCATGATGTGATAACGTATGCAGAACACTTTCTGCTATTAGAAATAACTGATTCAGAATCTGAGAAAGGAGAGTTTGCTTTTCCCATCTCTTTTGATGATGTAGAAGAGCTTAAGCATTCATCAGAATGAAATGTCAAAAAGCTCCAGTATTAAACCACAATGTCAATTAAAATAATGAATTTCTTACCTCATTTTGGTGCCAAACAAAACCAGAGAACTGGGAGATGTTACTTTTGAACTGAGATGCCTGCAAAAGACATGCATCAAAGTTTCAAACACAAGAAGGCAATTTTCACGCACTCCTATCCAATAAAACTGCAAAAATCAGAGATTCCTTTTGGACAAAAAGCCCTGAAAATGTTAATGCACTTGAATCTGACAAACAACTGTTGGAGAACTAACTTTTGGAATATCTAGAAACAAGCACCATCCATCCTTTCATGATTCCAATAAATGACACCATCCCATCTCAAAACTAAAAATTTCAGTTCTTAGAGCACACAGTCTTGGTTATTTTGCCCTAAAATTGTGAATTAAAAAATTTCAGTTCTTAAAGCACAGTCTTGGTTATTTTGCCTTAAAATTGTGAACTAAAAATCTCGGTTCTTGAACCACACAGTCTTGGTTATTTTGCCCTAAAATTGTGCAGCGCACCAAAGAAGCATGTATTTGATATGCCAGTAAGTACAAATATCTGGGAAGAGGGATCTTAAGCATGCTTCCAAAGCATGGTATGGAGTTGTAACACCCATTCAATTCAGATTTGGCCAGCAGGAGAGAAAATCAGTTATAAAACAAAGAGTGGTTACACCGGAGGAGGTCGATGAGCATAATTGCAGCTGCAATCATCCATATAAAATGCAGATAGAAGTCATATCATATATATACCTTCCCCAATTCCAATCAAACTTTTGACAAAAGGAAATGCTGATAATAAAATCAAAACTACCTTTCCTCGCCTCCCAAAAAGGATTGAGTGAAGCATCTTCACGGTATCGTCAATCTTCCTTTTTGATAACTTGTATGCAACTGAAATAGCAGTTATGGCATATGAATTTACAGTTCAGAAAATATATATAGTGACTTGTCAGTTAAGCTAAAGACATCAATTGTTCTATGAAGACCAACATCACAAGTTGAGAAAACTAGATATAGATGCAGTTAGGAAATACCAATGTTATCAAAACCAAACTGGTGGTTGAACCAATCAGCTAAAGCTTCAATTTGAAATATTTCATTTAAAAAAAAGGTTTAGAAGTTCAAAACACACTTCTATTATCAATTGAGCCTCTGACCTAGCAAAGAATCCACTGACTATTGGCAACCTAAAACACTTACTCAACTATTTTCCGCACTTATTATTTAACAAGATTGCGTGTTTTGAAAATGGGGTTTTGACTGAACAAAACAGGCTGGCTACCTGTTCCCATTTGATTTGTGGGGTCTAGTTTTCAATATGCTGGAAACATTCACCATTTGAGACCCTTTCCAAGCCAACACAGCATTATAATAAAAAAATTATGGGCAAAAAAGGGCTAAGTACACAAGAAAAACAATTTAAGGGGGGAAGAGTACAAGTAAAACAATATCAATAATGTAACATAGAGAAAGTTTGATTAAATGCCACACAAACAGTAATTTGCAAACCTCATACAATATGGCAAAAAATTGAGATTTAGCAAGGTGATTTTTCTTTAGTGAACATTAATTTAACAAATTCAAGCTTATTGTTTTTATAGAACTACTAATCCCATTAATGCTGAACAAATTATTAGGCTGTATGACAAAATTCAAAAACAACATCGAACGCTGCATGGAAAGGAGCTAATTCTGCAGACCAGTAAAAGCCTTTACATACAAAAGAGCTAACCATCTGAGTCCTGTACCAATTAGTTGTGGTTGGTAAATTCTTCCCAAATGAACAGCTGATGTATTTTCCCTGATTGTCTACATTCCCCAAAAAGATTTCTCTTCATGCATACGACCTATACAATGACTGCCAATGCCGTAAGGGCATAAAGTTCTCAATAACCAAAAGATTTAATCATAATTTCTTGCACTCGAATCCTTCAGGTTAGAAATTTGACAAGCATGACTCATCTTTGCCAAAATTAAATAAGCTATAAGAAAGCTTATAAGAGAAACTAACACAGCATGCATTGCTGACTGCCAAGAGCATTCTTTTTCCCTTGAGTTCATCAAACATATTCCTCTTTTTCCATAAAACCACCACGTACAAGCATGATAGGAGTGTTGAACAAACCGCAGTCTAGCTGCATACATACAAGGTGCATAAACAAGTTCTAGAACAGAATGAATATTCACAAAGATTAAAATCACACTTCAAAACAAGCATGTTGAAGAGGGTGGATATTAATAAAATTGAAGTTCTTTATTTATTTGCACCTCCTCCTCCCTTTTTTAATTCTTTTTTCCTTTCCTGAGTACACAACGACTTGGTTTTTCAGGTTTATGATTTATCATGTTGTATGTACTCCAGTATCCAGTAATAACTAGTAAATCAACTAAACCCCAAAAAAATGGTTTAACAAATGAGGGCACATTTGCCAAACTTCAATAGGCACAATTAAAGGTATGCATAAGATGTTTTTGTGCCAATTTTATGCCATGATAAGTGGATGTAGGAACTCATAAAAGCAGTTTGCCCCCTCCCCAAATTAAAAATTAAAACATTGGATTTGCATGCAATGATGTTTAGTCATTGTAGCACATCAGCATCGATGAGATGACAAAATATGGGTACCAAAACAAGGTAGAAGTATACATGCTAACAAGAAGTATAGGTGTGACATGCAATAGCCAACTCACTCTTGACATATCACATCAAAACTATTAGAGAAATAGAGGAAAATAGACAATGAGGGCTCTACCATTTGGTATATCTTTCAGTGGGGTACCTGGGCCCTGCAATTTTCAGAGGTCAAAAAGATAGTAGGGAAAATATCAGTGACACCCTAATTCAACATGAATAAGAAAATAAAAGTCACTGGAAAACCCACAAAAGAAGACATGGGCAAACAACCTTTTCAACATGGAACTCCTTAACTGCTTCCTTCTCAATGACAGCTACCAATCTCTCAACAGATTTCCTCTCCCGCACAGGGCGATCAACTGAGGAGGAAGCTACAGGTATAGCCAATTCTTTGACTTTCTTCTCACCCACTTCCTTCTTCTTCTTCTCCTCAACCTTCTCCCCAGCATCTTGACCCCTACGACGTTTCTTTGTCCCTTTATCTTTGTCATTCTCTTTGGCTTTCTCATCAACCTCTTCAGCTTTCTCATCAACCTCTTCACTCTCCTTCTCCTCTTCCTTGTTATCTTCTTCTTTCATTTCCACATCTCCATCCCCTCCTTCCTCTTTTTTTGTGCTTTTCTCCTTCTCTTCCTTTGCCTTCTTCTCTGATTCATTTTTCTTTGCCTCACTGACAGCCTCCTTCTTCTTCGCTTTCCCTTTCTGCCACTTCCGACTCTTCAACACTTTCTCTTCCTTGCTCTCTTCAGCTTTCTCATCAGCCTTCTCCTCTTCCTTAAACAAGCCATTTTCCCCATCTTCCATTTTCTGACCCTCAGCATCCTCTCCTTCCTCCACTTTCTTTGTCTCTTCTTCCTCAACCTTCACATCCTCTGATTTCTTCTCCTCTTCTTTTGGTTCGCCTTCAACTTCTTCAGCTCCGTCCTTCTCCTCTGTCTTCTCAATTGCGACTTCAGCTGTTCCCTCTTGCGAGCGTGGGCCATTCGCCTGCGGCTCATCCGCCTCTTTTGCCACCTCGGACTCAGCCATTTCGACTCAACGCATCTGATCCAAGCATTCATCTCCAAAAGTCAAAAATTCTTATCTCTTAAGAGAATTATCCACAACAAAAGTGCCGAAACAAAACATGGGATCTAAAAAAATTTGAAAGTCCCAAGAAAGTGAGGAAAAAACGAATTTTTAGCAGAGGTTAAGTGAAATCAAATCAAAAATATGGGATTTCAAATGCTGAAAATAGTTTGAAGCTCGCAAAAGACCACATTTTGGACAGAAATTTGCTCGCAGAAAATGCCGAACAATACACTGGGGAAGAGACTGCATATTCTGATTCCAAAGACGACCAAAAATCACAAGCGCCACAAGCCTCTGTCCATTCAATTCAATATTCCATTAACTAAGAATGGGATCAAAAGGAATTACGTGACACCAGATTCGAAGAAAGAGGGAAAATCTCATTCCCAGCCAAGGAAGAAAAAAAAAACGAACGAAATTGCATGAAATTCCACTAAATCCAGACACGATAAAGGGACCAAAAAAACCAAGAATGTAAGAAACAACTCCTAATTCCAGTTCCCGAAACCCACGAAAACAACAGAAATCCAAGCATGATAAAAATCAATCAGGAAATTCAAACCCTAGAACAGAAAGCCGTTTCTTTGACTATTAAGCACCTCAAAGTATCATCAAAAATAAAAACATATAAAAGCCGAAAAACAGACTAATTGAGGAGAAATCCACTTACAGATAATACAAGCTTCAAACCAATCGAATTCGAAGAATTTCCGGCAGAAATTCTTCCCTCGCTCTGTGACTGAAAAATAGCAGAGCATGCTTCTTTTCCCTCTCGAACACAAAAAGGCACATCGGGAAATGCTTTACTACTCCGGCAGACAGCGATCCTCATACGCAGCCGCTTATAGATTTAAATCGAAATCCCATTCGCCGCATATGCCGAAATAACATACCCAGCCGTAGAATACCTCCAACCGTAAATTTGCAGGTTTTAAGAAGACGCTCAATGCGAAAATATCCAACGGCCCTGATTCTACGACAAACCCGTCCACTAATCATTGGTCAGATCATTATCCTAATCTCGAGGCATGAATTTAGCGAAACGCTCCCACGTTCTACTCGCTCCGATTTTATTCGCATTTGCAGTGCATGCAATCTTCGAGCTCCCGTGTACTGAGCAATATACGCAGCCGGAGTATAAAATAGACTCCCTCAAAGGCATATAAGCACCGAACCGGAACATCGCCGTGTTCCTCCGCTGCGGGAACAAGTGCTTGACACGTGGCACTTTCTAATCATCTCCTACATGGGCCCACCATCTCGAGCTCCGATCAAATGCCCATCGAAGCCCAGGTGAGAGAGCACGTTGGATACCCATCTACTAAAAGGATGCAAATCCACGGCCTGGATTAAATCGGGGTGATCGGTGAAGTTGGCATTATTGGAATTTAATGTCCAATCTGTTTGACTCGGATGTCTAATTATTGTTGGATTTATAATTTTGGGAAGATTTTCCATGCCGTTATCCAATTCGAAAAATATCCAATAAAAAAATGGCAATCCAAGCCATCCGATGAGTTGGATGGGAATAAGAAACGTGCGAGTCATGCAACGTGCTTGTTTTCTCTAATTGGATGATACGATGAGTTGGCGGGAATTAGAAAAAAGGCATATGTTGGAGTTGGACAACCTTTTGCTGGCAAATTTTTTGGGTGGATGGCATTCACGGGGTCGTAGGTGGCTGCATTTTTCTCTGCAAACAAAAACCTCTTTTTCTCATTTTTTCCCCGTTTAACATGACAGTTACTGTCTTTTGTAGAGTTGTTATCTCATGTCTTTCCAGAATGGTTTTATTTTTTATTTATTTTCTATCACTTTGTCTAGTAATTAATATCTACATGTCTGCTTGTGTAGAGTGAAATGGGCACATAGATGCAATAAAATTGTGCATAACAAGTTGATATAATATTTACCCATTTCTCATACTCCTAATAATTTATATTTTCTTATATATTTATATTGTTATAGCTCCTTTGTGTCTATTTTGTATTTATTTGCTTCGCGATTAACATCATTTTTTTTATCTTAAGGATATTATTTATATTGTCACTTTAAATTATCTTTCTATTTTTCACCATCCAAGTAGTTTAAGAAACAAAAATCTCACGATGGTTTGAAGTCACAGTTCCATGCATTCAAGTGGTAACTGAAATGTCCGTGAGTGTAACCTCTACAATCAATCAAATCAAGTACACACTTACGTCTCCAACCCTAGTTACACGTGGGATTTTCGGGTCACATCAATAAAATACATGAATAAGCAGGGTTAGAACGTTAACCACCAACATATAATCATTGTCCTGTACGTTTGTTACGTTTTTATTGGATTCATAGGTTAGGTGTACAAACACATATAGATAGACATTTAAAGAAAAGATCATAACAAAACATTTACGAAGATTTTTTAAAAATAAATAGAGTTTATTAATAATATCATATCAAAGAAAAAACGTCGGTTAATATCATCGTCATTGACTTCATATTTCAACCTAACATCTGACATTTTTTGTGGGAGAAGAAACTATATGTGCCAACTTTCCTTTCCCACCATGCAAAATTAAGATTTTAAAATAGAAAAAGAAAATCATTAGCATGGTAAAAATAAACAATCAAAATTTCCCGAAATCACAGAATTTCTTTTATCATGATTTTGCCAACTACATGATCCGTGTTTATATATA
>JAYJMB010025260.1:12044-23384 GCA_036873735.1 Pouteria campechiana
GACAAAACCTTGCAAACACCTGCTGATGTTGTGAAAGGCACGTCCTTATAGCAGGCTACGAGCTCTGAATTTGTGTGTAGATCTGCTTGCACCGTCTCCCAGACCTTTTTCTTTGGGTTGAGTATGTCATCTGGCTTACCAGGAAAACCTGGAAATGTAACCCGCTCTCCCACTGCAGCAGATTGCGGTGGATCCACCAATTCGATCTGAAATCCATGATTAGATTTTGTCAACATCACTGCTCTTACACCGCTCTTGGCATTTACGGGCATTTTAACGACTCTAATAGAAAAGAAAGTCCCCATGAACAACACTGTGCATTTAAACTATAAACTAGATGCGACCAATCAATTACCCATGCAATAAGCTTACGCTGCTATCTTAGTTGCTTACTTTGGTATCAGTGCAAGCAGCCAGAACCATAGCATGTGACTTGATTCCTCTCATGGCTACCGGCTTCAGATTACAAAGAACACAAACTTTCCGATTCTGTAAATGGAATTACCACCAGAACATACACAATGTTATCAGTTGTCAGAAATTTTGGTGTGATAAGGAACCTTATTTAACTACAAGAATTTACCAAATGAAAAAAAAAAAAAAAATTACCTGCAGTTCTTCAAGAGGAATGTATTTGACAAGGCCACTAATAACACAACGAGGTGATGGCTCACCCAAATCAATCTCTTCCACATAAAGAGAGTCAGCCTCAGGATGCTTCTGAACCTTTGTGATGAGACCAATGCGAATATCAAGTCTTGAAACAGAAACTTCTGACGCAGCAGCTTTCAACTTTGCTTCTGCAGCAGGCTTGGTTTGTTGTAGTTTCCTCCCATTCCCATCTACTCGAAAAGCATCCATGCTACATGAGTATCTCATAGAAAGCAAAACTGGTAGAGGTAAAGTCCCCATTTTATGCACACGACTGAAAATCGCCTCTAGAATCAGTACCATTAAAGAGGAAGAGAAAAAGATATTTACTCAAAAAGGTTGAGATCCATGCTATCCCCAATTTTTCAGCTTGAACCTGCCCAAATGAGTATGTATGGAGCCACTGAGAAAGACAATGGTGTGCCAATGGTTCCTTACAGTGGACTGACAAACAGGATAACGCAGCTGACCCTCATTAAGTCTGTCTAATGCTTTGATGATGAGGTCAGCACCTGGAATCCATGACTGCATGCTAGACTATCAATTGGTCATCGCTAAACACAATAAAAAATGACTCAGACCTCTAAGGTAGAAGAATCTAGTCATCCATTAACTGGTTTGATTTGCATGTGTGTCATCTAAGGAAAAACAAACTCTTTTCCCATTTTCAGCTTTTCCACACCTCATAAAAATCCCTATGCCTTGGAAAATGCTTGAAATTATTTCTTCCTTTCATATGAATTGCTTTAGTTTTGTGCACAGAATTGGCCTAAAATTTTGAAATTCCTTTTTTTTTTTTAATATATGAATGGAATTGACATTCTGGCTAATGCATAATTTGTTTAAAATACAACTCAAAATTTTTCATTTCACTTAGGATGACTATGGGATGTTATTCCCTTAAAAAAATGAAATAACATGACTTCCAAGTTTTAACTTTTTTTCATATAAATGAAATTCAACTTTAGACATTCAGCACGCATAAGTTCATGTGTCAAGCCAGGCTGGCGACACCAATGAACTCTTGTTTGGCTAGGTATGAATAATGCTTCAGATTATTTTCATTCTTCCCATTTTCTTGGAAATGACATTAAATGGGAATGCTTTGGATTAGGTTCATTTTCCCCTCTTCTTGGAAATGGCTGTAAATGGGCTAAAGCTTAAATGATCCTGGGCCAGGGTTCTGAATCATTTGGATGCTAGAGTGAGATGATTCAAGTCCCAAGTGTAAGGCTTGGAAAGACATGGGCAAAGACAGAACGAAGCAAAAAATAAAAATAAATGGTACGCATAAGGCTTAAGACCGCCATTGCCATTCCTTTCATCTAGAGGTGGCTTCTTCATGAGTATATTCAAGAGCTCTTCAATTGATGAAACATGACCAAACAACACTTCTAAGTAGATTTATACAGAAAGTGTCCTTCAGAAATCTCAGTCAAAGAGTACTGATTACGCATATACATAAATGAAATGTGAAAAGCGAAGTGTGAAGCCATATTTGCACATCAAAACTCAATATCAATTGTTTAATCCACTCGTCTTATATTAAGCCTAAACTAAAACAGAAGGTTAGTATTTTGAATTTAAAAGGGAGACTATCAGTGGTCAAAAGGTTGAAAATACTCCTTGAGAGGAGAAGGAAACAGTTTACATCCACTTCTAACCATGAAAATCAACCCATTTAGCTAGAATAATCTCTCCAGAATAAAAAAGCATCATCCTCATTCGATTTCCACTCATCGTATTATTTCATGCCATTAGCTCAGAACTCATATTGAAGGTACATGCAACTCATTCTTCAGAACAAGTGGCCATAGCTGAAAATTTTGCAAATGATCAAATTGCCAAGAAGAATGAAAAGAAAGCAAACTCACACCTGCATTTCACAATTGATATCATCATCTTTGACTGAACCTCAGAATAAACAATGCTGGTGTGAAATAATTATTGAGACATGTAGTTTTAATTGTTTTCCGGTGTTTCAATGACACAGAATGCCATGAGGCTAATGCACTTGATTAAGGATTTATTTATTTTTGCATGTTTTTAGGGATGTTTTGTATTGAATTTTGGATATTTAATTATTTTTGAGGGATTTGATGTATATCTCAAGCAATCAAAAAACAGATCATCTTGATGGATGGTTTAGATTAGTGTTTTAGTTGATCTATTTAGGTTTTATTTATACGCAATGCATTAGAGTTGCATTAGGGTTTTCTTTTATCTTCCATAAATAGGGTTGCTCGATATTAGTGCTGGCAAACTACAGATATGAGTTTTACGCATGAGTTATTAATTAATTGAGTGATATTGCTTCTTGATTCTCTCTTGCTTTCTAATTCCTTCCTCTAATTTCTTCCCTTTTACCTAATCTTTTCTTCTCTTCTTTCCCCTATTGAGAGGGCAATCCTCTTTCTTCTAACTTCATCCCCCCGTTCATTGATACAGAGCATTTTGTCCTACAACATTCGGACTCAACAACCAGCAAAAAGTTTCATTTTCACGAAACCAAATTTTCACCAAAATACGTAAAGCACAAAAATCCCAAACTATTTTCAGGCATGTACTTTATCTGTAATTCTCCATAAACCACTTAAATGGGGAATTTTTCTCAAATACAATGAAAGAATTATACCCTTCAAATCATGCAAGAAAAATTACATCGCCAGAGGGAAGAGAACTACCTGACAACTTGGACTTCTTCAGTTGCTCAGCTATCTTTTGAGCTTCAGCTTCTGCTTTCAAAATCCTATCTGCTTGACTCCCAGCAAACTTCACTCGGAAGAATTCTACAGTTTCATCTTTCTGTGTAAGAAAAAAGAAAAAGAATTGAAAGTTTTATCTTCCGTAATAAACTGAAACTCATTCAACAGATAAACCACAGTATTAAGTAAAATTTTCATTAAACTAATGGAATATTGCTGTGCCAACATGGATTATGAATAAGAAAATAAATCAAGAATGGAAACTAATAAAATACCATTTCTTTAAACAATGGCTCTGGAGACCCTATTTTGTGCCCACTGGGTAGGATTTCCCAAGGCCTTCTTGCTTTATCAATATCTCCTTTCTCATCACAAATTGAAAGTTGAGTTTCAGGAGGCAAATTTAGCTGCTTCAGCACCTTCAATGGCATCATAGTTCATAAAGCAAAAAATGCTTCAGGATGGCAGAAGTTGAGACTACGTAGAAATGGCTGAATGTGAAAATAAATATGGATGACAAGGTTTATTACTGCAGTGGTGAATGATGGCATAAAGGGCTCTAAAAGAAGGGCGAGCAGATACACAAGTCCAGCTGAAGTCTTCATAACAATGGAACAAGCCTGTGGATCTTCCTTATAAAGTTTCCAGAATTGGCTGTCCTATATCATTCCATAGAAAAGGTAAAGTCACAGCACAGGAGAAATAAATCCAAGAGAAAGGAAGACTTTTATAGGCTTACTTGCAGATATGCATTTCCCTCACTAGAAATGCTCATTGCAGTTCTCAGACCTTGCTTCAATTTAACCTAGAATCGATAGCAAAACCAAGAATATGAAATTTGATCAAAATAAGTTAAAAAATCAGGTTCAGATTGCATTTCCAGTAAAAAAATGAATGAATGAAAGAAATTAACCAGCAAATGTTCATTATATCACCTTTTCCATGGCTTCTAGGTACTGATCAACATGTTTACTAACTTTTTCTGCCAATGTCTTCGTCAGAGGATGGGATTCTGCATTTGGAGCATCTGGCATAGTAGAATCATATCCTGAACCTGCAGAAAATAGACAGGTTTATGACACATGATAGAAGTAGGTACTTTCCAAACAAGTAAGAGAGCGGCGGACATTTCAATCATCACTCTTTTTTTCAAGAAATGCATAAATGACTCACCAAGAGGCTTTGCAATGAAACTCAATACTCGATTAATGAAATTCCCTAAGTTATTCAATAACTCGCTGTTTAGTTTAGCCTGCAAATCTGCCCACGTAAACAAGGTGTCTGATACCTGATCAATAGAGAAAACGAGAACTTGCAATCATTAATTTTGACTGGGAATCAAAACAAGCAAAATCTTATGTTGTATCAGCAGGGCCCACCTCTGGCCTATTAGTTAGTAAGTAGTATCGCCATACTTCCGTGGGTATCTGTGTGTCTTTTGCATCATTTCCAAAGACTCCCACACCCTTGCTTTTGGAGAACTTTCCTGAAAGCACGGTCACAGCAGGATTGCAAGCAGAGTAAGACTCAGTGGTTCAAATTCAATGGATAAACAAAAACATCAGTGGCATAGGACCAAGCTAAACCATCCATCAAAATTAGAGAGAGAGAGAGAGAGAGAGAGGAAGAAGAAGCAGAAGAAGAAGATTAAATATCATGTTTCTTTGACTTCTCTTATAATTCTACAATAGCCAATACAAAGAACAGTGATTAGAGAGGAAAGCACACCTGCTTCATAGTTCAAATATTCTGTAACACTGATAGTCTTCATCAATGTCCAATTTTCGTCAGTTCCAATAAGCGTCGAAGGAAACATGACCTGGGTAAGAATATCGAGAAAATCAAAGTGGGAAAAAAAACAGCAAGCATCACAACATTTATTAAGGGACAATAATATCAGCTGCATTCCTGTACAAAGTAACTTTTTTAAAATGAAAATCATAGAAGAAGCATAGAATGCAGTAATTCTAGGCTTTCTTACTGTGTGGAATGGCACATTATCCTTGCCCATGAATTGATACAATTCCACATTTTCAGGATTCTTCCACCACTTCTCCCAGTCAGGTGTGTAGCATGCAGTGATTGAGACATAACCAATTGGTGCATCAAACCACACATAAAATACCTAAACACCAGCAGAAACAACCACCAATACATTAAAAAATTCAACATGGATCTGAAAAGATCTTTCATAAATGACAGGCACCAAGGTCTGTGACCCAGCAACCAATGAAACTAAAGGAAAACAGGAGATACTTGTATCTGAAGGTGTACACAGTTGAAGTTGCATTACCAAACCTTATCCTTAAATTTCTCATGTGGTACTGGAACACCCCACTTAAGATCCCTCGTTATGCAGCGGGGTTTCAATCCTTCCTTTAGCCATGCTTGTGTAGTCTGGATGGCATTTTGACTCCAAGATCCAGCAACTGATGTTTTGCTGATATACTCTTCCAGTTTATCCTTTAAACGTGGGAGCTCTAGAAATAAGTGGTTTGTATCACGAATATGAGGAGAGGTCTGACAAAACTGCAGGAAAGGCAAGCTCAAGGTATAATAAACGAAAGCATACAAGAGGTCAAATTATTTAACTCATCTAAAATCCAAACATATCTAGTTTCCAACTCCATGGTAAGTGCAAATCATCACCTTTGCTCATTGAGGATAATGCTCAAGTTAACGAGAAAACAAAAGTCACAGTTCTATAAAAGAGAAAGAAAAGTATATATATCAAAAAAATCAATGAAGACGCAACCTCAACAGTTAAGTACATACCTTGCATCTAGGATCCTTCAGCTCAGTAGGATTCAACAACTTCCCACAATTTTCACATTGGTCCCCTCGAGCAGACTCATAATTACAATATTTTGTGGGGCATATGCCCTCCACCAGCCGATCAGCCAGGAAACGCTCACATTTATCACAATAAAGCTGCAACACAATTGCAAATAAAGTTAAATTAGAAATCACTACCAAATGTAGTGAAAAATACAAAAAAAAAAGTTATTAGGAAGGGTTCCTCCAATAAGGGATTTATGAGAAACATGACGCTAAAATCAACTACATATACAAACATAAAAATAATCAAGATGATGAGAAGAAAACAAGAAGAAAAAGAAAAAGCATACTTGCTGCATTGTATTTTCAGAAAGCCAATTATTCTCCATCAACTTCTTGAATATTGCTTGGCAAACTTCTGTCTGCTCGGGACTTGAAGTACGTCCAAACTTATCAAAGCTAATATCAAACCAATCATAGACTTCCTTGTGAATTGTGTGGTATCTGTGTAAGCAAGGGAACAACAAAAAATCAGAACCTGTACTCAAACCAAGGAGGAATAAATGACATTACTTTTTATCAATTGGAAAATGAGACGCTGAAGCCCACTTGTGCATCAACACTTAAAACATTAAATAGAAACTCATGGCCTCAAGATAGTCTCAAAAAATTGGCAAATTACTTGCTCACTGAAAATCTTTAGAGCTCCAATTGCCTTGATGTAGTTTGGGCCCTTGCATTTTATTTTTATTTTTATTTTTTGCATTTATCTTTTAAATGAAAAAATTGTAAAGAATGAAGGAAAAGGATGCGGAGGGGGCAAGAACCACTAGACCCTGACAAGAATTCTCAACAACTACATAATACTGGTGCATGCATCCTTAATTAAAGTGTCCTTGGATTGGACAAGCAGAAAAGGACACAGAGAGCAGAGAGGGCCACTCCGAGGCTTCTTGAGTGTTGTGGCCTATATGATGGATTACAACTAGGCACTTCCATTATCTACAAAACCCATTTTTTCAATTCTCAACTACGTTATTCAATACATGTGCGCTGCAAAAACAAATGCAGCACACACATGAAAATTATAAGCTAAAAAATGCGATTTGATATTGCGTATTGGACTTACTTATCACATATCTGCTGAGGCGTGCAATTCTCCTCCATGGCCTTCGTCTCCGTTGCCGTCCCGTACTCGTCGGTTCCGCACATGTATATGGTGTTGTAGCCGCGGAGGCGGCAGTAGCGAGCAAAAACATCGGCGCTCAAAACGCCTAAAATTCACGGAGCAATCGCATGAGAAACGAAGAAACACAAAAATAAGGGTAAAAAACATAGAATTCACCGAAGAAAATGATGAAGAAAGATTACTTCCGATGATGTTGCCGAGATGAGGGACGTTGTTGACGTAGGGAAGGGCGCTGGTGATCAGGATGTTTCTTTGGCCAGGGATTGGGAGCTTCGAAGCCGTCCGATCTCCCATTTCAGTCATTCTTCCAAGATTTGTCCTGTATTTCCTACTGCGAGAGATGGGAAAGTGACGGAGAATGGGAAGACCACCGGCCTCGAGTCCGAGAGTGGCAAGTTCCCAACTTTTGAACAGAAGCAATTCAGGTCTACGCGTTGCTACTTATTGGCAACTATGAAATTAAATATGTAAGTTTTAAAATTGGGAAGTAAAAGTTTCAAAATGACAAAACTTGAGGGGCGGGGGGAGATGTGCAAGAAAATGCGACCTTCGGCTTGGCATTCCACCAAATAGTCCATGTGCGTTTTTTTGAAGGCATTTGTTTTGGGTGCTTTATAAGAGCTTCCACGTGCACCCTGTCTTTCTGGCTAACTGCCAACACCTATCACAGGGACGATGGCCTAATACACCAACGCGATCAGAACAAAGTTTTTGTCCCGTGTCACCCATCTGTCCCATGGCCTTGGAATACTCCTGGGAGTTTCGTATTTTAACCGGTCACATTCGCCGAGTTAAAATAATTATAAAAAGCCAAAGAGAATAATCTATCGACTCCGATGCATGACAACTGAATCGAATCTCCCCTGAGAATTTATGCATGCACTCTCCATAAGCACAGAACCATTTCTCGGTTTCTTCTGCGTACTTTCGATTCAAAAATTCTCATTTTCTATTGTTTCAACTTTCAAGTTTCAATTCCCATTATGCATCCACCCTACTTCATGGGTCGAATAGTTGTGCGGCTTGATTTATTGGCTTGTATGCATGTTTCTTTTTTCTGGACTGGCCATTCGCCCAGCAACAATACACCATCTACTAAACAAATTCGATGCGACAGCCACTTGTCATATGCCCCATCCACTCTACTGCAAGGAGATTCTGAATAGAGTGCTGCGAATATTGTAAAGCTATTCGTTTTAGCACCTAATAAAGCTCCTTCTAGAGAGAACCTAAAACCCACTCTAGAAGTAGCCCGCCCATTGCCTTGCAACTTAGCCCAAAGAACACATTAAAGACCCACTTAATCTATGTTTGGTAATGGAGTCTTTTCCTCCTTTTTCTAACCCATTTTAATTAATGAGATGTACCACTAACTCAGCAATCATACTTTTTTCTCCTTATTACATATATTTTCAATCATTAATCATATTCTGTCATATTATTTTCTTTCTTTTCCTTCATTTTCCCATATTTCACTTTTTTCTACTCTTTTTCCCCTCAATTCTCAAATGAACCAAACCATTAGCCAGCGGCTCATCTTTCCAAACTAGATGTCTATTTTTTTTTTTTCTTCTTTTCCATGAGAGTCAAGAAAGCCCCCATTGCATCACGTGAGAGGAAACTAAGGTTTCCCCAGCCGACTGAACATGGCATTGGACTTCAGAGCAAACAATCATGACAAGCATTTACAATTTTCCCTCGGCTTCTTAAAACTTCGGGCTAGGCAAAAGAAAACAATTATAAACGACGATTCTCAAAAAAAAATCATCCCCACAAGTGGCAAGACAACTTTTCAAGAGGAAAGTAGATCTATGTTACCAAACTTCGTTTTGTAAATCATATAAGATAATCATCACAAATTTCTCTCTCCAGTAATCAAACAGGCCTCCAACTTCAAGTGTATCTTGGTAGACATGGAATCTCAACCCTGAGACATCTGGTAACCATCTGCTTAGGTCCCCACAAAGTTGTAATACCGTCTTTATCTATTACACCTAAAAGAAAAATCTTCAAATAGCATTGCCCCTACTTGCAAACATGTCTTTACCACCGGAAAGAATGGTTTAAAGAAGAATCATGACTTGACACTGAGGGTTTTGGCTTTTGAGTACCGAGCTTCAATTTCAAACCACGACTCCAAGTCAACAAGCTTGTTAAACTCCTCAAATGTTGCCAACTTGTGGAGCTGATCCCTGGTGCTTCCATTCTCCTTCAATGTCCTGAGAACATCGATCATTGTGCGGGCTGCTGCATAGAGGGTTGTTAGAGGGTGCACAATGAGATGGAAGCCCATTTCTTTCAGCTCCTGGGGAGTGTGCAAGGGTGTTACCCCACCCTCGAGCATGTTACACACCCTGTAACCCCGTGTCTGATGCCCTATTTCCTGGAGGTCATAATCATTCCTTGGTGCTTCAACAAAGCAAGCATCAGCCCCAGCCTTCATCCATTTTATTTGGAACAAAAGATCATTAATTAAATCATATAACAACTTGCAGAAAAAATGAGAATAGTCCGCAATATAGCTGATAGGAAAACATGGTATTTTATGATCTCATTTGCAGTCACGTAACATGACAGAGCCACAGATAATCAATTCATTCATTGATGGTGCCAAATGTCGATGGGAACTTTGACCTGCAATGTATGGAATTTGCAAAACAAGGCACTTAGCACCTTGCACCATTTGCATTTTGATGGGCATGGTCAAACATCTGCATTTTCATGAGATGCAGATTAACTGAACCCATTCAATTTTAGTTTGATTGCTAGATGCATCCAAACATGCCCCCGGTTTGCAAAATCCATCAAACTAAATCTTCCGTTACGGACCAAAGAATAAATCAGTGAAGTTCAGTTCAAATGAATTCACAAAATGGGTGGTGTTTGCAATGCGATACCTCCATGTAGAGGTTAGCCCTTGAAATGGCATCTGTTAGCCCTGTTTTAGCAGATGTTGCACGAGCATCCGTCCGAGCTACAAGGAAAAAGTCAGAGTCTCCAATGGCATCTCTTGCTGCAGCTATCTTAGCAGCATGCTCCTCAGCAGGTATTACCTGAAAAATGGACAAAACAAGAATGGATATCATGATCACCAACAATAATCATAAGACAATGGAATGTTCCAGAAAATCTGAAATCAAGCAAAAGAGGGAAAATATGTCAAGACAGACCATGCCCATGCACACTGCACAAACACCATAGCTGCCTCTATTATACCCGTAAACAGAAGCTCTATCTCAAAGTGCACAAGAATGAATTTATAGCATTTGGTTGTATGAATTTCCTTTGCAGCATGTTTCCAAAATTTCAGCTATTTAAATGGAGAAGAACAAGGCACTCAGCACAAATACCTGTTTACCACGCATATGGCCTTGTTGAATGCAGACAAAGAACACCAGTAAGAATTTGTCAGAATAGTGTGATCCACAAAAATATGAAGAAAAGAATTCACTATTTTCTATCAATATCCTTATAAATAAGCAAATATAGATCAATGGAAGACAGGAAAATGTTGTTTCTGTTACCACACTTCTTTGGCCATACTTGATCCTGTAATAGAAGAAAAAGCATTAACAGAAAGATTAGCTGCAACAGAACATTCCTGACATTTAATAATGATGATTTAAGATATGATGGCGCAAATTTCAAATAAAAACCAAAACTCATGCCCTCTATTGTACCTCAAGAAAGCAGCCAGCAGCACCAGCTGCAATCAAATCTTGGACTGTCCTCTGGACATTAAGAGCATTGCCTCCACCAGTATCTAGTAAATATTAACTAAGAACATTAACCAACAAACCATACAGAAAGTATGAAACAGAGCTTCACTACAGTAAATATATGCATGATGGTCTCAGTCCATGCAATCAACAGTGCATTAAAAACCCAGGAACAAATATGCATTAATTCACTTGGTAAAGACCATAAGACTCTCAGTACAAGCATTTGGATTATTGGCTTATTAAGATTGAAATTCGGCTAAACCAACAAACTGGATTCATTGCATATGTGCTAACT
>JAYJMB010025260.1:25566-39087 GCA_036873735.1 Pouteria campechiana
GCTGTCGTCCTTCCATGTCTGTTTTTGGGGAAAGAGACGGGTAAAAGCCCGAGACGAACGACGACGAAGCCGGCAGTTTCAAACAGACACAGGATCAGAGCCCAATCCAAAGCAGGACTGAGCCCAGTCCACGAACGGCAGGACTGAGCTCGGCGGAGGATAACGATAATGAAAATAGATTATGAAAATTATTATAGTTATCAATTAGCAAGCGAGGAATTATTATATCAAAGAATCCGAAATTGTTATCAATTATAAAATAATTAAAGATAAATAGAAATTTTTTTTAAATAATTAACGATATAAAAAAAGTAAAATTATCAAAGGGAATAAATGACAGATTGAATAAAGACTGATAAAACATAATTTCTATTAATCCTTTCCATTCATGGGTGTGTTTAATTTTGCAGATAAATGTATTCCATGCAAATTGGGGATATTCCCAATGCATTTTATTCCAATTCGAGAATTAACAATGCACATATAATGACGACCAGTGGAAGACGATCCTTTAAAGCCTCGGTGGATTTATTTTTGCTGCGTGTTCCCTGGCTTGCACAAATACTTCACACCCACCGGAATATCAAGTGTCACCGCTGAAAAGGACAAGTTGATTTTCACGTCTTATTGCACGAGGTTTTGTTATTACAGTCCGTGCTTCACGAGTTTCCTAAACTGTTGCCTCCACATCCTTTACGGCATCAGAACCTCCCGGCATTAGCACACGAATAAGAGAAGCTGTGCTATTAATCTCGGCTGCAGTGTGGAAACGACAAGGATGGTATCCATTCTAACAATTTTGCATGTGAATGAAGAGTTTTAATATCTGTCCCAGCAAATCGGATCCGTTGGTGGACCACCTAAAAGATTAAGGGTCGTCATCAAGCTGGATGAATCTTTAGGATTAAACGTTAAGTCACGGATTTTGGGCTAGATGAAATGAGATGGTTGCACGTGAGGGGTGCAAGCCTAGTTGTTTTTTTTCTTTTTCCGAAGTTGGTATGGGAAGAGAGTTTCTTATCAACGATGGCTTCGAAGGCTACAAGTCATGGAGAGACAATGCAACACTCCAACCAGCAAATACAAGTACAGAGTGGTTGAGATGGTTGGGAACTCCAGCACATAAGATAGGGCCGGGATTTGACAAGCTCACAAAACAAGCAAGCAGCAATGATAAATTCACATGATTCCCACTTGTATATGTATCCAAAAAGTTAGAAGGGGAAGATCTCACATTCAGCTGCTACGCATGTTGGGCCCACGTAATGGGCTGGAGCTCTCCTGCCCATGCCTTTCCTCCATCTATTACCAAAGCGACTACAAGCAAATGGCAATTCTTCTTGTTCAGGAGCCTAAGGGAGTTAATAAAGAAACTTTAAAGTCCTGATAAGATGGTTTTTCAAAAAGTCATTTTCATCTCTTCGGGATGCTTACAGTTAATTTCTCAATTCGTTAACGTTTCAACAAATTCCTGCTTGACTTGGTATTGAAGAATAGTGATCCCCATTGCTTGATTCTGGAAGAATCCAACCAAACCCAATTAAAAAGTAACACAAGAAAAGGCCTTTGACAAGCTTCTTAGTTTCCTTTGTCTCAGTCGATCGCTCATTTGACCCGTTCTTTGGGATTGAAGCAACGTACGGATACTTGCAAAAGAAAATTGGATGAAATGCAGAGAATGTGGTGGCATTAATTTGGGTCCTTTGTCGTGATTGCTCTTTTCAACTTTTATATCTAGTGACGGCTGACCTATCAAGATTTTTATCTTTTCTACAATCATGCATGTTAATCAATATTTCATTTTGTTTTCCGATGACGCATGGAAACCTGAAAGCAACCATTTCGTTGTCAATGAAGACCGACCCATTGGCCAAAATAATACCAGAAAGGAACTGTGGATCCTACGATAAACACGCATGAATTTAGAGAACGTGATCACGTAATCTGAAATTATTCAAATTGCAATATGTTTGAGACACTTGGGGTGTGTTTGGTAATGGCCAGAAGAATGGTGGAAAACTTTTTAACCTTTCAGCACTCCTTTCACACATTTTTGATAATGTGATTTAATATTTTTTAATTATTTAACAACTCTTTTTTTCTATTATTATCTATATTTTTTCAATCATTATTTACTTAGTTCTATGCAAAAAGATTACTTATTTTATTTTTATTCATCTTATTTTTTATTATTACTCTCTATTAAATTATATCACTTCCTCTCTTTTTTCCCAATTTTTTACCTCTTTTTCCTCCACATCTTTTTGGGTGTACTCATATTGAAATTGGTTTGACATGCAATCTATGCCTAAGGTGATTTATCTTCATTTTTCATCTTTCAAGTGAATTTGGATCATTTCATGTGTAGGTGTAGTATTTTCCTCTTACTGTTATAAAATAATAAGCTTAATTTGATATTAAATACCCACACATGTGAAACATGTATGCATGAAAACATAAGAAGATTAAAAAAACAAATCCTGTATTAATACTAAATTCATTTTGTTTGAATTGAAGTTTATTATTTTTAAGACAAAATTTATCATTTTTCATTTTTCGTAATACGGAAATTTCGCTAGAAAATAATGATATTGCACGCTAGGTGTTCTGAATTCAAATTTTGTATATGGAAGGTTTATTGAAGAGTCGAGAACCACCCACATCATGGAGACTTGGGCCATTGGTCTATCATCCTTGGAGGCGCGTTTAAATGCACGGGTTGGGATAGCTAACATGCATGCTTATACACATGCAGCAAGATGAACTCCATCTCAAGGTTTCTACGATGGACAGCATCTTTATCAGATGTTTCCCCGTCATTGCCTAATTAGTTCTAGGCCGGCCTTCTGAATCAAGCTGGACTTTGAGATTCAGGTAGGAATTCGATTGCATCGTGGCTAACCGGCTCCCCGTACAATATTTTGTAGTAACTAACAGGTGTTTGTGCATGCTATCATTCCCCAATCATTCATTAGAAGAAGGGATTTGAAACTTCCTTAATGCACAATAGTTTCTCAGTGTTGAGGAGTGAACTCCCATGCCATTACCTAGCCATGCAACTGGTGCAGCGAGTGGAAAGAATTTAGATTTTTCTTTTTTGGCTTTTAACTTTTCAAGCGATAGGCTGAAAGTGGGAAAGCAGAAGAGATGCCCTTGATCTGGGGATATTTGAACTATTCTTAAGAACAAATGACGTCCTTAATTCTATAGATGTCCTAAAACATCATTTTCTGTTTGATTAAGACCATCTATTCAACCTTTATAGGTCTTCTGTCCAAATGGCTAGATCGGAAGGCTTTTCATTATTTATGGAGTCGGAAGTCTCCTACATTCCTCCTGCTCAAGGACAAGGAGAAGTGGTGGACCACAAGCAGGTGGTCTGTTGAGATTATGATGCTTTTTCCTGGCTATATAATCGGCCAAAGTCAAGCCCCACATGCAGAGATGGAGGTAAGATCAGAATCGTCCAAGCTTCCAGTGCGGCCAGATGGATAGGAAAGGTGGATGATTAATGCCATTGTCAGGATCATTTTTAGTGTAGTTCTTGGACTATAAGCTACTTGATATGTCCATTACATGATGGATGATGCGTTAGATTATCCAACCATTTTTGCCTGCGGGCCCCATGTGCTCTCCATATGCTGGCGTTACCAGTGGAGACTATAAGGTCACAAATTTCTCCCCTTGCTGTCTAATGAAAGTTTTAATAGAAGAGAAAAATATAAAGCAAAAAAAAAAAAAGAAAAGAAGGGATTTTGCTTCATATTTCAAAGAACATAACAATCGATCATTTCATTCCCCATTGTATGGACTTTTTTCAACCACATCGTAAATGCTTGGTTTTCATTAGGAGAATGCAGGTTTCCCTTAATTTCACTTCACTTCACTAGACCAACGAAGGTCAGTCGACCATAATCATTCATGCAGGTGTGCATGTCTTTATGATCAGTAGAATATGAAGCCAAAGGACAAAATATCAAGACATTGCAAATCCCCATACATGCACCTAGTACCGCCATCATACCTGCATCAAATTCAAAGATTTTGTGAAGAATGTATTCCATAAATATTTGTCACGAGCCAACAAGCAAAAACATCAAGACCCCTACCACCGTGAATTAGATGCCAGCTCACTACATCGAGCATCGGTTCCATATCTTGATGCAACCCCCCGGAAGAGTAGAGCTAGAAAGGATGTACAAAATAGAGTTTGGTTAATCAAGACGATGATACGCCCACACCAAGAAAGTCTATGAATGGAACATCCTTTTGCTTTAAGGATTCTTCTCCATTCTCTTGTTGATTATTCATCCTAATCAGAGGAAATGAAGCCGAATTATCGCCGAATCTTACTAGCTCGCTCTTAATCGGTGCCTCATTAGGACAACCATCGCCTAGATTAGAGCATCCTGATGGGTTGGACACAATCCTCTTGTAGATAGGCTGCCCTTGCTGACCACCCAGATTCCGGTATCCTCCATACACGGAAGAATCAAAGTAGTAGCGACTGCGAGATGGTTCCGAACTGCGAGAGCTCTCCAGAACGCAGTAATTGGAGTTTGAGCCAAAGTAATCCTTTCTACCCCGTCCAAAAATATCCCAAGATATCGATGGTGGTGCTGTCGAGGAGAATGCCCAAGAACTGGAAGATTTCGAAATAGAGAAAGCCCCATCTTTGGGTTGGCTTTGGAAATCAAAGAGCCTACTGGTATCAAACTGGTAGCACTTCGAGCTATTATCCTCTTGGTTTCTCGAAGGCATGGTGAAGAGTCCGTTGATGACGCTGTCCGTATTACTAAGAAGATGGTGTTGGCAACTTCTTTTTCCGAATAACCGGGAACGTTCTCTATGACGCCTGGCCATTATAACGTGCCAATGATTCTTCACGGCGTTGTCGGTTCTACCAGGGAAAAGCCGGGCAATGAGGGCCCATTTGTTTCCGTGAACACGGTGCGCTGCTAGAAGCCTCTCCTCCTCCTCTTCTGTGAAGGGTCTTCTGTTGATTCTAGGATCAAGTTGGTTAAACCACCTCAATCGACAACTCTTTCCTACAAGAAGCATGAATGAGAAGCACCCATTTCTTAGCATTCCTTATAATTCAAGAAAGGTCGATCGAGAGAGAGAGAGAGAGAGAGAGAGAGAGAGAGAGAGAGAGAGAGAGAGAGAGAGAGAGATGTTATTCACTCTCAAGCCTCGCTACCTGATCTTCCTTGGAGTTTCTCAGCAATAGAATTCCAGTTCTGGGGGCCGTACTGGTCGACGAGTTCCCTGAGTTTCTCATCTTCGGCGGGTCTCCAGTGGCCCCGCGGGCAGTTCTTTGAATCGTCCGCGCCTGCTTCCGATTTCTCCATTCGTTTTTCCTATGGAGCTTAGAGGCTCGGAAGCTCCAAGATCTGTCGAATGAGGGAATAAGATATGGGGAAGAAAAATGAAGACAAATGAGGTGAGGTTGGTCTAGGGTTATGGTGAGAGAGGGTTATAGGTATATAGATGGGAAGTCACTTTTGTTGGTTTTGCACGATACGACGACTGTATATATGTGTAGTTCTTAAGCCTTTGCGTGTTTAGCCATTGCATCAAAACCCTCTTAACTTTCAAATACCTCTCATTTTCGCAACTTCCTTAACAAAATCCTAACATCTTTCTCCCTTTTCTTCTCTCTTTTGAGTGTAGTTGGGAAATAATCCTAAGCAGATGTTTTTACAAGAATGTCCAACATATATATATATATACACGCGCGCGCGCCATGATAGGCAGCTATTTTAGACCGAACCTAAAAATATTTAACATTTATACAATTGGGTGTCGTTGCTTTCGTGACATGAGTTTGATACGTCTCCCCAAAATCTGAAATTTCTCATACGTAGCTTGTCAGCCTGCATGGTTACGAAAGTAATATAATAACGGTCCAGACTTTTAATGTTGGTTTTGCACCATTAAAGAAATATTTGAGGAGAAACTACTTCCATACTTCGGTGGCACGTGCAGCCATTGAAACCGTCCAAATTATTGAAGGTGGTACTTGGCAGATTATCCATAAATTCGTTTTAGTTAATCCAACCTAACCATTCAATTAATAGTTATTCAAAGGATATCTGAAAGTGAGGTTGTGAGTGGTCCACGAAGCTTCACAGGTGAGCCAAAATAGTAGCAGATATAATAATTAAAAAATTGCCGACACTTGTTTGTGAGACAAGAATATTGTATATCTTCCATTTTTGATCACTCAGTAACTTCCACCACTTTGATGGTCGGATGATAGAAGAAAAGGCATTAATCTTGCATCATGATACATTTAAGCTATGGGGATATTCTCATTGGGATGCAATTAGTACATGTGTAATATCCACCGCACTTTGCCGGTGTATCAGAAAATTTTCTCTTGGCACCCACCCTGATAGACAATGCCATCCCTTCTTTCCGCTTTCAGTAATAAAATGGTTAAAGGTATTAGTACTGCATTAGCAAAGGAGGAAATAAAGGTTGAGGCAGTCTGTTTGCGTGGGGGTTGATATCATTTGCCTAAATGGTTAATTTTGAAATGGCTGCTGCTATAACCAGGATTGCATGGTAGCATTGTCAAACCTGCTGATCTGCACTTTCCCTTGTTGGTTCATCCCCTTCTTTGTACACCACCAAGAGAGAGAGAGATACCACCATCTGTTGGGTAATTTACATCTTAATCATTATGTTGGGATGTGCGGTCCAGATCCATCAATCTCCCATTTCATATGTCCAATAAAAGTTGGAGCTCGCTTCATGGACCACATCACCATTTGTCGATGGGACAGTACAGAAAGGTTCAGGATCATACAACCAACATGCCATTTTCAAAAGCAATGATTTTCCACCTTTGTACAGGTAGTTTATCTAACCGTTTGTAATTGGAAGGCTTTCATTAATAACTGCAAAAGAGAGTTAGCTAATTCACTGTTTCAGGCCTTCATACTTATGAAATTTTTGCATATAAACAGTAAGTTTTTATGGCTTCCAAATGTGGAGAAATTGACTGGGACTTGGAAAAACTCCTTCAACTTCTATTTCTAGTTGACAAAAATACCCTGAACAAATATCGGAATTGGCAAGCAAAAACGATATTAGATGAAGCCGCCAGCCACCCAGCCCAAACGGTTGGAGCCATGTTACAGGCGTGTGATAAGTTGGAAGCTTTGGAGAAGAACCTTTTGTGCCCCCACAGTGAGACGTAGGAACATTTCTACTTATAATTGGACAACATCTGAAATTATCAAGCAATTGGATAGATAATTTTCAGGCACTTGGCAATTATTACAAGTTAGACCTAATGCACCTTATGCAACTCCTTGGAATCAAACTGTCCAAATCATCGATGCTGTTTTGGGATTATCATGATTCATGAGCTAAAAGCTAGTATGACATTGAAGGAGTTCATTTCATAGTGTTTTTTTTATATATATAAAAAATTACAGTAGTCATGTTTCATCAACAAGTGTTGAATAACAATACAACAAATGCCAATCAATAACTTGTGAAGATTTTATATATGCTAACTCAACAACATGCTAGAATTGTCGGTGTATATTCATAGCATTACAACATTTAACTTATTAGGCGTTGTTTGAATTCGGCATGTAAAAGTTTAATTTTTCTCTATCTTTAATAATTGTATTTTTCATTATTATATATCTACATTTTCTACCATCACTTCTAAGCATTTTATCTAAAAATCTTATTTATTTTTATCTTTTTTATTTTATGATCAGAATTATCTCCCTTCTAATGACATTATTGTATATTTCTTTTACATTTTTTTTATATTCTCCATCTTTTACTAATATCCAAACATACAAGTATTGTAATTTGACAGGTTTTCAAATTGTCTGTGGCCCTCATAAGGACCTCATTATAACTATGGAGTCCATTGGTTTGGTGTCAAAAATGATAAAATACGAGTAATAAATAAATAAAATTAAAATAGTATAACAAGTGTGAATTTATTCAAGATCCTAATGAAAAAAATATTTTTTTAGATGAAAAGTAGAGCAAGCTATAAGAAAGATAGGATTGCAGTTTAAAATTGAATTTAATAGAAGTAAAAGGAACATAAAACTCCTTTATTAATTTAATTACCAAACTGGCCGTGTAGAACACTTTAATACCATTATGTGCATGGGAAATTCACAAAAGGTTGAAAGTTAGGAGAAGGCAAAAGCAATCGCATTAAGCTCATATCTTGCAATTTGTTCTGTCCACATGCATGGTTCATGCGTGTAGGATGAGCAAATCCATGTGTGTCTATCGTGTTTGTATGGTAATTCCTTTTTCACATTGGTATTTTTAAATTCCATGGGCAAAACTAACAAGAAAGAAAAATCAACCTCCGATATTCTTATTGGCCAACTACATATCAGCGGGCCATGACGAGAGAAGAGAACCAAACAACCTACAGCCAACTGCATTATAGCTTTTGGCGTGGTGCATGCCCTTTTTAGTTCATAGGCCACTTTTGCAAGACATCTGCACCATTAAAAACATTAAATGATACATATACGACCCAGGTGGGTCATACACTGGTTTAACAAGGCAGAGTTTCATGGTTAAGCAACATCAACGGATGGCATATTTTACTGTTCTTGGTGGTGAAACTTCCAGGCGCAGCGATGTGATGCAGTTGGCTGCAGGTGATCAGCCGCAGGGAAGAAAGCGTGGGTGGCCCGTCTCTCTTTGTTTATTTGCATACGGCAGTCAATAGGAATGTTGAAAGAGAAGACATATGACACTGTGAGAAACATTTTCACAACTGATAGAGATTTTGTACCCATCCAAGCAATGAGAACTCTTCTTCGTCACTACTTCGATATGGCGCTAGCTACCCTCCCCTGCATCTTTACTATTGTATTGGACTGCGATCTCCTGCTGCTATAAACAAAGATAGCCCAAAAATCCAATGGATGGATCAACCTCATTGTCTTTTCTGTTCCTTCAAATTTAAACTAATAGCCTGTTTTCCTTCTTTTTTCACTTTGTGCAATTTCCTGACCTTGATTGGATGGCCACTATCTTCTTGGAGATGGTTTTTAAAACTCCTTTACAGGTCATGATACACGAATAGTGGAGTCTGCCAATTGGAAGATTGGAGCATAAAAAGGTATGCCACGTGCACCAGATATGTATTTCTAGACCTTAAGATTTTGATGGGAAACGCACAAGGGAATTTAGGCATGTAAATAGACATTCTTTAATACAGTTAGGAGCCTGTGGACGTATCATCCGGAAGCACAACGGCCATCAAGGAAAGGAAATGGTCTGGTACATCAACCATACAACAAAATAGTGCTATGTCAGAGGTAATATCCACCATTCTACACCTCTAGGATTGCCTGTCACCACCACCTATAGCATATCAATGAACTTTTCCCTGAGGAGGAGGAAATACTCCATGGACATCGCCCACCAAAGTTATTAACTATCCCCAAATAGGAAGAAGATCAATATCAATGTAGTCACTGTCAGCTTCACATCATCAGTATTGGCTCATCCAACTGCCAATCAAATGATTCAGTGGTCTTGATTTTTGCAAATATTCTCTGACTGAATGATAGATACGGTTCCTGCCAGGAGCATTATTTCCTTCAAAATGAAAATCATAATACACCTGGGCAACACGTGTGGCGCGATACGGTCAATCCTAACCGCGGCCGGCAACATGTCATGGTAGTTAATTAATATTTTAACTGGGAATTAGTTGAAAATAATATCTTTCATAACTATAGAAATCAAGTTTTCATATTTTATACATTGCTTCCACTCCTGGGAATTCGATCACGGTAAGAAAAATCTCTATAATAAACAAAGAAAAAACCAAAATATTGGAAAAAGATGGCATATCAGTTGAGCCACAAACAGAGACCCATAACTTGTATTGATAAACCTATGCTTTTTTTAATCACAAGCTGTTTGTCCAACCATAAAAATGAGGTGGATGTACCAAAATACCTTGGATTTTGGTGAAAGTGACCTAAAACAACAAAACTGCCCAAGGCTTTCATGCTTTCTTAGTTGTAAAAAGGAGTGTTTGTTTTCAAAAGAATTAAAAAGAAAAAGAAAAAGATAAAAAGAAGCACTGAATTTTTATAAGGTTTTATGCCCATGAATAAATATGCCCATCTACTATTGCCCAAAAATGGGAAGTTATTAAACTGTCACTATTTTTGAGTTCCCCAAGTGCATGCAACCGTTTTTTTCTTATCATTTTTTCATTTTCTAGAAGGGTCCATAACAAAGAGATATGTGAAATCCAAATGCTTATAAACTTTCCCAGTTGCCACTGATGGGGAGATCCAAGCTGTTCGTTGGGTGGAACGCAGATTTCAGATTCTTCTTCTCACTAGTTTTACGGCATTCGACTATCAAGTGGTCCAATGTGCTAAAAAAATGATTAGCTTGCCAATCTATAAATGTTTTAATCAGACTATATATCTACGTTGTGCCTTGTTCTACGTAGCTTGGTGGGAGTGAAATGACTGTTTTCGAAGCACAAGACGACCTCAGCGTGTCAAACCTGACGATCAGTGCCATCAGATCTGTCTGATTTTTTAACCATTTAGGATTTCGCGTATCCGAATATTTCCATGGTCTGATTACTCAGTGATCACTGAGATTACTACTAGATATTCACGCATCTACGTGGAGCCAACAGGATTGACGGTCCAGATTGAAATCAAGGTCCAAAGAGAGAATGTCACGGACAAAAACTCTAACATTTATCCATGCATGATGCACGCAGTAGTGTACTTAAGTATCACTGCAGAAGTGTATTTATGTGCTTATGTATAAGATGAACTAAAGCTGACCTACTTATTTTGGGTTACTGAACACGTATTAAAATTCATGGAGTGCGGGTTTGATTTTAATCTCTTGAGAAGGTAGTCTATCTTTTTATATACTTGTGGGTAAGCAGTCATGTTATTGATAGTATATGTTTTTGTTGACATTTACACCCGATGGAATTTAATTTTTTTTTTTATATCCAATTGAAAGTGTAGAAGGAAAGTGTTGCCAACTTACATCTTACTCCTCAAACCTCTCATTTGATAAAATTCTTTCAAATTGGAAATACCGTTAGAGAACTCTTCTCTCCCTCGTATGAAGCATGAACAGAAAGGTTTGAGACAGCTTTCAAGCAGTAAATGCGAAGTGTTTCAGTTACTTGTACAAACATCCATTTCCCACTAGCTCTCCTCAAGTAGAGGTTTGCCCACGCGTGTAGAAGACATTCCAACAACACACCGCTATCTGTGCCAGAATGGCACATAATGCGCCGGATCTTAGCCGTAGAATATGGTTTCTCATTTTCTACACTGTTGGAATGTTTCTAAAGGCATCTTGGCTATTGATGAGTGGAGGAGTCTGAATTTTAGCTTGACCATTGATGTGTTGGGTCGACCAGATGGATCGGCTTGGATCTTCCATCTATCGTCCAAGCTATCACGTATGGAAGGGTTTAGGTGGGTTGCCTTATACGCCATTGTGGCCTGTGGGCTTAGCAAAATCCCCCATGAAAATCTAACTGATCCGGAAGTTATATCATATAATTTAATAGTGTAATAGTGGGCCACAACCTCTCTCTCTCTCTCTCTCTCTCTGGCCTTGATTGTAATTTTCGGTCTGTAGCAAGAGCCAGGGGAATGATTCAGGCCACCCAAGTGTATTTCCATTCATTTCAGAGGTACAATCTTCAACAGCGATAATATAGACCATCATACTCTGCCAGAGTACGAAGGCTTTCTCTTGATCCACCTCAGCACTTACAACAACCTCACGTCTCACCCCTTTCACTATTTCAAGCTAGACCATCTTTTCCCAACCACACTAATTTTGACATCAACATACACTGAAAACATCAAGAAACCAATTTGACTTACCATCCAAACACCCCCAAAAAACACAAGCCACTACTTCTCATGGCCCACTATCCCCCAACGGCCACACTTATTTAGAGCCGCCCACATAAAATCACGGCCTATCTCTGCCAACTTGGATGCCCATCTCGGGTTCCATCCAATTTCATAACTTCCCCGAAATTCCCACTTCGCTTCTCCTTCCATTCAATGCATCTTGTTACAGGTAGTTTTGGTGCTTGGTGGACTCATTAAATAATCTTCCATTTTTGGGAAAGCTTGTGCATGTCACATGGCAAATTCCACCCACAACATGCTATATCACGCCTAAGACCGTTTCAATGGTATTTTCTAGGGGAGTGCGCCATAACAGAAGAATGATCATTAAATATTTCCACAGAAATGTTTCCCACTGATTCGGCTTCATTTTTAACCTTAAAAATGCTTGGTTTGGAGCCCAAATTACCTGTGGATGTTATCTTGCGTTTGGCACATGCGCGGCACCGGCAACACACACTGTTTTTGTTTCCTTGTCTTGAGGAAGCTTTCTGACGGCTGTTTTCTTGCCTTCATTTAAGCTTCACGTTTATTCCAATGGGCAAACTAACACCATTTTATCCCAACAGATAAATACTAACTTACGGGAGTCGATAAAGGTTGGTGCTGGGGAATGTCTTCTTTATTAGCTTTAGGAGCTAGATAAGTTTTCTAAGTACACCCAAGTGCACGTGGAGGCCCACGCATCTACAAGCAGGCGCTCCTTTTAAAATTTTTTTCTCAGACCGTGTATGAAATCTGATCCTTCCATTTAATTGGAAATAATGCCTAGATATCCCAACCGAAACATTCGTCCATTTCACTCCCCCTGCCAATGTGTAAACATTTGTCTATCACCCATTTTTTATCCACCGATAAGAACCTCAACCATCCGTGATAGGGTTCAATTTTCATACCATGGCATTCTAGCTGAATACCCACATGATAGAAATCCTAGATCTCTCCCACCATGTTTTGTAGAAGTGTGTTGTTGGTTGTCCTGGAGATGGACGCTGCCGAAGCAGGAACACCTGCGAAGATCTCAAGAAGAAGAAGAAGGTGGAACGTATGTGGGGGATGGATGTCTCTTAATTAGAATATTGTTTTCGGAAACAATAGCATGTCTTACAAGAAAACGACAAGTTAGGTACTCATGTGGTTTTCATGAAATCTTAATTACCTGCTTTTGGCGCATCTCTAAGGGATTCCGATTGGCCCAAATACACTTTTAAGCAGACAGACAGGTAACAAATCGCTCTGCAAGGTCGCCTGTCAGTTTAGTTCCTGTTACTTGGCCAGCTCCTCAGCTATTGGGACATGGGCCCTCTATCTTATCCCACGCCGTTTTTATTTCTAATTTCTAGCATTATTAAGATGCGTGGTCGTTTGCTATCAGTAGCAGGCAGGCAAATTACCAGCACCGCAGCATCTTCACCGCCAATTTCTGATCTCCCAAGGAGGATTTCTCAGACTTCCATTTGCTGGGAAGCCATCATGGGGATTATTAGGTGTCTGTTAATTTGCATGATGCGGTTTTCTTGATGCACCGATTTTCGAACATTCTCATCTTTTCTTGTGGGCCAAATGTTTTGCATGGATTGGATAT
>JAYJMB010025281.1:0-39082 GCA_036873735.1 Pouteria campechiana
AGGTGGAAAAATCATGGTATTATCATGTGGATTTATGGTGTAAAGTGGAGTAACGACCCCAGGAGGGCGGGGCGTTATAGGTGAAAGCTGCATTGGAATTGAAACAACTACCAGAACACCTCAGGTATGCATATTTAGGCAATGATTCATCATTCCTAGTGATTATTTCCTCTGCTCTAACAGGTTTGGAAGAAGAGAAATTGCTATGGGTGCTAAGGGATCACAAATATGCTATCGCATGGTTGATTGAGGACATAAAGGGTATAAGCCCTACCATATGCATGCATAAGATTTTGATGGAGGAGTCTTATAAACCATCCAAAGAACATCAGAGAAGACTCAACCCAACAATGAAGGAAGTAGTATGCATTAAGGTTTTAAAATTACTCAAAGTAGGTTAGACCGTTTGGCCGGGTATGATTATTATTGCTTTTTGGATAGATATTCAGGTTATAATCGGATTATGATAGCCGTAGAGGACCAAGAGAAAACAACCTTTAATTGTTCTTATGGTATATTTGCATACAGGAGGATGTCCTTTGGCTTATGCAATGCCCCCGCTACTTCCCAGCGATGCATGATGGCAATATTTCATGACATGGCAGAAAGCACTATGAAAGTATTCATGGATGACTTTTCAGTTTTCAGTTCCACATTTGATATTTGCTTGCATAACTTGTTTCTTATTTTGTAGAGATGTGAGGAAACTAACCTAGTTCTGAATTGAAAAAAATGTCACTTTATGGTTAGGGAAGGTATTGTACTAAGACACAAGATTTCAACTCCTGGAATGGAAGTGGATAGAGTGAAGATTGCAACCATTGAGCAACTCCCACCCCATTTAATATAAAAGGAATTTGTAGTTTCTTGGGTCATGCAAGATTCTATAGGAGATTTATTAAAGACTTCTCAAAAATCTCTAAACCTTTATGCAATCTCCTTGAAAAAAATATTCCTTTTAATTTTAATGAATTGTGTTTGCAGTCATTCAATAAATTGAAGGAGAAGTTAATCTCTGCTCCGATTCTAGTGATGCCCGATTGGAATCTACCTTTTGAGATCATGTGTGATGCAAGTGATATAGCAGTGGGAGTAGTTCTAGGTCAAAAGTATGATAACATCATTGGAGCTATATATTATGCAAGCCGCACGTTGAATGAAGCATAAAAGAACTACACCACAACAGAAAAAGAATTATTACCAGTGGTTTTTACATTGGAAAAGTTTCGATCCTATATCATTGGTTCAAAGGTCATTGTACACACTGATCATGCAACTTTATGCCACCTCTTTGCAAAAAAGGATGCAAAGCCTAGATTGATTTGTTGGGTATTGTTGTTGTAAGAATTTGATTTGGAAATTCAAGACAAGAGGGGGAGTGAAAATATGGTAGTTGACCACTTGTCTAGATTGGAGCACCCAAGCAATGAGAATGCAATCCAAGAGAATTTTCCAAAGGAACAACTCTTAACATTGAGTGGTACATTTCCATGGTACGCAGACCTTGTGAATTACCTAGCATGTGGCACTTATCCTTTGAACATTAAAGGATAGAAGAAGAAGTTTTTGCGATGTGAAGGAATATCTTTGGGATAACCCATTCCTATTCAAGGTATGTGCTGATCAAATAATCCAGAGATGCATCCTAGAAAAAGAAATTCAAGACATTCTATAGAGTTGCCATTCATCTGCATACAGAGGCCATCATTGTGCAGATAGAACTGTTGCAAAAGTTCTACAATCGAGGTTCTATTGGCCCTCACTTTTCAAGGACAACTATAAATTTGTTGAAACCTGTTATCACTGTCAATGAATGGGAACAATTTCGAGGAGAAATGAGATATCACAGACAAATATTCTTGAAGTGGAAGTTTTTGATGTATGGGGAATTAACTTCATGGGACCATTTCCAATTTCGAGTGGTCATTCATACATTCTACTTGCTATTGATTATGTTCCAAAGTGGGTGTAAGTGGTAGCCACATCAACAAACGATGCCAAAGTAGTTTTAAAGTTTTTCTGGAAACACATCTTCACCAGGTTTGGGACACCATGGGCAATCATTAGTGATAGAGGTTCCCATTTTTGCAACAAACTGTTCAATAACCTACCATTTAAGTATGGTGTGAAACACAAGGTGACACTTGCTTATCATCCATAGGCGAATGGATTAGCTAAAGTATCCAATTGGGAGATAAAACTGATACTAGAGAAGACAGTAGGAGGGAATCATAAGGATTGGTTAAACCGACTGGAAGATGCACTTTGGGCATACCGAACAACATAAAAAACCCCCATGGGCATGTCTCCATACAACTTACTCTTTGGAAAGGCATGCCACCTTCCAGTAGAATTGGAGCACAGAGCATCTTGGGCAATGTAGAAGCTTAACTTCGATTTGGGAGACGTAGGTCAGAAGCGGATGCATCAACTGAATGAGTTGGAGGAATTCCGTCACCAAGCTTATGAAAATTCTAGAATTTACAAGGAGAGGATGAAGAGATGGCATGATAAATTCATTACTAACAGAGAATTTCAAATAGGGCAACAAGTTTTGCTTTTTAACTCAAGGGTTAAACTATTTTCTGGAAAACTGAAATCACAGTGGTCAGGACCATTTGTCATCAATGGAGTGTTCCCTCATGGAATAGTTGAACTGAGAGCACCAGACAGGGGAATGTTTCAAGTGAATGGCCAGAGAATCAAGCATTATTTCAGACATGAGAACTGCAGTAGAGAAGTGACCCACTTGAAGAATGGAGAGTGAAGCGAAGAAGGAGTCCAGTTGAGGACTTTAAACTAAGCGCTTCTTGGGAGGCAACCCATTCTTTTGACCTGTCTTTTGATTTAAATTCTGGAAGTAGAATAACCTGCTTTAATCAGTAGAGTGGTAATAACTAATAAGTTTTGTTCTAGCTTTACTTAGTCGGTTCAGAGAATATAGTTTTACTTTATATTATCTTGCTTATTTGAATCCAATAATGAATCTTTATGTTATGATTTACATGTACAAATTCATGTTGATAAAAGATGAGGAGCAAGTCAAAGAAAGGAATTCAAGACTAAACCACCTTGGAGCAAAGTTTGGACAAGAAGGGAGAAAGAAAACACAAAAGGAGCTAGCAAGGGGGCGCCGCCGGCACCACCACTGCCAGCGTTGGAAGTTGTTTGAAGAAAAAAAAAGTTGGCTAGGCAGCGAGGTGGCGTCGGCACTTAAACTCCCACACGTGCTGTCGACACCCACTCCCTAAAGCCTATTCACTCATGCCCACTCCTGCATGAGCTTCTTTCAGGGTTACAGCCCCATTGTTCTTCCCACTCCCTCAAAATTTTCTCCAGATTCATAGCTGGATGTTGATGAGGAGTCCACTGATTACTCTGATGAGTAATCTAATATTTTTCAGGGAAGTCTTCATTCTATATTGCTTTATTCACACATTGAGGACAATGTTCAATTCAAGTTTGGGAGAGTAGTTCTAGTTTTTGTGATGTTATATAGTCTTTGTCTTATGTTTAAACTATTTGGAGATTGTGTTGTTTGTTTGGAATTTGCACTCATGTGCCTTATGTTAGAACTATGTTTAAATGTTTAGTTTGTTTGGAGTTTACAATCATATGTTTTGTGGATGATGCATCCAAGAGAAAGTGCATGCCAATATGATGAAACTGAATAGGATAACTCTCTCTCTGACTAATCACAAACATAGGCTAAGTTTTTTTTTTATTGCCATTGCATATGATTTTGAAAGAAGGAGATGCATTACTTGTGATTTAATGAGTCTTATAAAAAGTCTTTCTTTTCGTGACTAATCAAAATATTTCAAGCACAGTATGTCATGATCAGGTGAAGTGTAGGCAATTCAGTTAATAGTGTTATGAATTCATTGATACAAACATGTTAGAACTTGTTTGATTATCCCTCAAGGTGAAATCTTAGACAAAATGTTTATTTGGAAGTGATTTAGGCAATTTTTTTGGTCAGTTTGAGCCTTTCAAGCCAACATTGTACATGTAATGTCACTAGCATCCCCATTGAGCCTAATGAAAGAATGACATATGCAAAGCATGTGAAAAACCATCATTCAAATTTTTTTCTTCTTGTAGCATCATTATTTAAGCCCATTTAGCCTAAAAAACCATGTTTTACCCATTCAGAGATATACGTCATGTGCATAGTTGTTCCACAGACATGAGCAAAGCAAAAGAAAATGAATGTGAGGGTGTTGAATTAACTATGCTATACATATATATATATATATACAAGCAAGTAAAGAGGTTTAAATTGGGGGGATCACATTCCATGAACTCAAAAGAAAACAAGTTTGGGGGTGTGATAGTAATACAGCTCAGAATAAAATAAAAAATAATAATAAATATGAGAAAACCCCAACAGAAAGTAAGAGAGTGAACTTCTATGAGCACTTCAGTTATAATCTCTGACTTTGTTATTCCTTATTTCCTTTCTCTGTGAACCAAACCAAAGACCTCAATACAAACTTTATAAAGACCTATTGATCCTAGTAAATAGAGTTGTCTAAATTAGTGGAAAGGGATTATGAAAAACAAGCATATGATATGTTTTGTGAAGATCATCAGAATCATTAGTTCATACCTTGTTGACTAATAGATATGCATGGATCTTGAGATTTACATAGCATAAACAATCACAATTTTCACTTCAAGATAGGATTGATGAAGTATGAGTTCATGAGATTACTCTAGAAATGCATTGAATGAGTTCTGAATCATATGTATGTGTGTAATTTATCTAGCATATGTTTGATTGTCTAAGAGAGAGTTTTTCCTGATTGATTCACTAGTTTGGTTGCTATTTTGCTCGAGGATGATTAAAAGCTAAGTTTGGGGGTATTTGATGAGTCTATAATATACTATATTTCAGTACCCAAATTCACATATTTTGGAACCTCATTTGGCATGTTTTATTGATTTTTGATTATATTTGATGAGACATTACATCTAATTGACTTACTTGATTTTTCAGTTAACAAATAATGTCAAAGTGAAGTGAATGTGAACAAGCAGCACTTTGATGCTAATTTTGGAACTGATTGCAATGGATTCGGAAAAAGTGTTCAACATAAGAAGTGAAAATCATCAAGTCATCCAACATAGTAAGAATTTGCCAATTCTGACAACAAATAAAGAAGACACGATCAAAATAGTGAAGGCTTCTTGAATAGATAGCATTCTAGAGTTGCAGACACTTAACACAGCACACGCATTGGCCAATGGACAGTAAGGCAGCGCCGCCGACACCAGATGTGAAGGACTTACAAAAATTCTACGTAATTCTATTTTGGGTCTGGTATATAAATAGAAGTTGTGGGATTTTTGAGGGTTGGTTAGCTAGGGTTTTGAAGTGTGCTTGGAGGCTATGATTCCAAGAGTTTTTAGGGAGTTTTAGAAGAAGCTTTGAGGAGAAGAAGATCAACTAGGAGATCAAGAAGTTTGAGATCATTACCAAAGGTTGAAGAATAAGCTGAAAAGGGGGAAGACATTGAATTGTTTCAGTTTTGATTTTTTCCTTCCTTATCTTTGTGATTCATCTTGGACTTGAAACTATGATGATGTTGGAATTTTACTTGTTTGATTTATTTTACATCATGAGTGGCTAATCCCTTTTTTTTTTCTAGAGGAGAGATGGATTTTATGTTGAGTTCATGGTGTAATCAATGATTTTCTTGTTTAGCAATTCAATTAAGTTTATTTGCGATATTTAGTGTTTAAGGATTTCAATTGAATTAATATTCATTGGATGATTTTGTAATTAGGGTTTGACACTTGGGAGAGGTAACCCTAATTAGGATTTAAATATCACAACATAAAACTATAGATGACTTGGGAGAACCTTTATGTTTAATTAAATCTTCAGCAGAGAACCATAGATGTTAATGCATTCTTATTATGCAAATTTTTTATAGGGATAAGAAAATTAGGGTTTTGAGAATAGATATTTAATCTATCACTCAAAAAATGGGGTTAACTAAATTGGGATTCTTGGTTTATAAACTTATGCATTGTTACATTAGATTTGAGTTGAAATTGCCATGAATGAAACATAAATGAAGTCAATCCTCAAGGATTTTCATATAATGATTTATTCGATATAAAGTTATTCTGTGTAGTTCTTAGTTAAAATTTCTCTATTTTCTGTCATCGAAATAAAGTTAGAATTATTTATAATGATAGCTAGTAAAAGATTGAAATACATAATTTTTGCGGATTATAATGCATTTGGACCTGATCTAGACATAGGGAGGGCAATTGTATGTGTATTTTAATGATTTATATAAGGGGACTAAACATGCAATTAATGTTAGAATTATGTGGAAAAAGGCATGTGTAAAAAGTATAAGGAAATAGTGTTGATCCAAAGGATATAATTTTGATGATTACCAAAACTTTTATTTAGACTTGTTTTATGCTAATGATGCTTCCAATTTAGAAAGCTTGAAATGTAGACAAATATGCTTGATATGTATATATTTGGTTCATTATTTATGCAAGCACATACACTTGTTTAACATGAGTTTAAATGTAAAGAAGAAATCATCTTGATCCATATTGTGTTCAACCTTGCTTATTATTTCAATGTTTTGGATCATATGCAAACATGTTTTATAAAGATATCTTGTACATGCATGAAGAGTGAGAATATGATCCATAATGCATATATCTTTGTATATCACTCTATAGTATATCACATTCATATATGCTTGAAATATGTATGTCACAGCGAGTTGTAATTAGTGCAAGCATATTAAAATTTTAGAAATGAAGAGATTATCATGATCAATAATGCATTCAGTTTGGTATATCTATTATGATTTATTGGATCGTTTATATGTTTTTATTATTTAATAAAGAAGAAAATATATGTGATTCATGAAGTTATCATTTGTGTATTAAACAATGAAAATATGTTTGAAGTTTGAACGAATTCATTCTTGACAAAAACATGATTCATATTGCCTATCCATGTTTTACAACTTGTGTAAATCATATGTGGATGAATGTATTTTAATTTATAATGAATGATATCAAAGTCTTAAAGTGGCAAAGTGTAAATAGTTAAGTGCAGGACCTCAACCGCTTGGTGCAGTTTCTTACAGATATCACCTGTGAAGTCCAGACACAGAAGCTAAGCCTGAAACCATGTCTGAAGAAGCAACAGACCATATCACCTATGAAATCCCATAATGCCTGTGCATATCACCCGGGACTACAGCCACTTAGCCCGGCCACCTATGATACTACCTATAGATGGATAGAAAGAACGGTGCAGGAGTTTTTGCAGAAAACCAATTGTAGCCACTTAGACATATCGCCTGACACATAGCCGAATGTCCTAGCCGCCTGCGATATCGCCAGATGATGTCCAATGGTAAAAAATCCAAACATTGCAAAGCCATAACTTGTGCCCTACTTCTTCCAATCGTCAAGATTTTTGGAGATCTATTTAAGGAGAAGCTTAGGGACATTTCAAAAGTTAAGAAGTGAGAGGAAGAAGCAAGAGATTGAGCTTTAATCTTCATCAAACATCTTGCAATCCAGAAAGGTCAAGAGCTTCAATCTTCAAATAATCATTCAAGAGCTTTATCTTTCTACATACATTCAAGGCCTACTTCTTCAAATACATCAAAGGGAGATCTTTTGCATCATAAGGAGATTATTCAAGGATCAAGTCTTCCTATAGATTATCAAGAAACAAGGAGCTTGAGGGTTCTCAGTGACAAAGGTGTATCAAACAATAAGAAACCCATTCAACTCTCCTAAGTGTATTCACTCCAAGGTGCTGCCAAGATCAAAGAGCTTTAATGCCACATGAACACTACATCAAGGGAGTTCAAATCCACTATAATGTGCTTATTATTTTATCATTTGTATTTATGCATTAACTGTATATACTCATCTGCCTAGATAGAGGCATTTATCTATACATGTTGATTTGTAGAGTTCTTGGTTAGATCATTGAAAAACCAAGGATGGGGAGTTGCTAGTTAGCTCTTAGGAAAACCATCATTATAAGAATTGTTGGTGAGCTCTTAGGAAAACCAACAGTATGAGTTTCTAGTGACTTGGGGAAAATAGTGTAAGAGTTCTTGGTTAGCTCGGGAAACCAAGTATAATTCCATGGGGTATAGTGGAACCCAAGGTTGGTAAACCTTGGAGAGTGGAGTAGGCACTAAGGGAAGGCCCAAACCACTATAATTTGTGTGAGTAATTGTTTTACTTTCTAGCTTTACATTACTATATTGTTCATCTTATTTTTGATTAGAGGAATTGATTACTAAGGGGTTAACCAAATAATTTCTAAACCTAATTTAGCCCCCCTCATGCTACAACCACCTAACAGGACCAACAAAAAGGATGAAAGAAAAGTGAAGAAATAAAGTGGAAAGGAAGAAAAATGGGGGATAGCAGATATGGCATCGTAGTGCTAATACAAAACTTCTGGTGTCGCGGTGCCGATGAGGGCAGAAAGTCAGTGGATTGGCTTTTTAAGGTTGGCTCCATTCCGTTTTCACTCTGTTCCATTTTCCCTTCTTCCCCAGGCCTAAACCTTTTTCCCTAGCCTCCGTTATGCCTAATTTCTTCCGATTTGAGCTCAAAAATAAGATTATTCGGATTTGCAAACACCCATTCATGCATACAAGCTTGAGTTTTAGCCATTTTAAAAATGGAAAGAAGAAGATAATTGGCGTGGCTGCAATTTGTGGAGGCTATGAAGTGCTTTGGACTTAGATTCTTGCATTGGAAAGACGACTATGCATAAAAGTGAGGGTGAGTTCATTTTCCCTGATTAAATTGGCAGTTTCTATTGGCTAGGTTTTTTCATAAATTGCGAACATTGATGCTTGGGAGGAATTGATATGAATCATTATTTGAAACCATGGGGGAAATGATTGAGTGGTAAATTCTAGTATTTTGGCTCTAAATTGAAAAGAAGAACTTGGATTTTTGTGGTTAATTAAGAAGTGGGCATTAACCCATTGAGGGGTTAAAAAGGATTTATATGTATGAGATATATGAGTAAGAAATTGAGTACATACGAACTTAATTAGCTTGTTTGTAGGGGTATTGAACTATTAATCATATTGAATGATGATTGAGTATTGCTAGAAATGAAATCCCTTTGATTTACTTTATTGAAATATTATAGTTTAAAGGATGCACTGAATATGTTCGATGAAATTTTGAAATGAACAAGAAACTATATGCAAAGAGTTTTATTATGATTCTAAGACTTTAATGAGATGGGATGAGGAATTCGTCTGCTTTAGGGTATAATTCATTGTTAATAAAATTTGTTATGATGATAAGAGTATTAAATATGACTTTTCTAATGTTGAGAATACAAGTAAGCTGCGATACCATTGTGGAAACGGGTAGTCTAAATTATGCCCATCGAGTTGTGTGATATGTAGTAATAATTAGTCTTGATTAAACATTAAGAAGAGATTAAGAAGGGATCTTAATTGGGACAACTATATGAGTAATTCGTACATAAGAACATAATGTTCATTTGAATCACATTAGAGTATAAACGAGGTATGTAATTAAGTGTAGGTCTTACCTTATGCATTGAGAAGAAATCCATTTAAGACTTATATCTAACTTGAAGTGAACACATTTTTTGTGTGTGTAGGATCATCTGAGTATGAATATGAAGCTATGGAGCCTAAGGCATTATTATGAGGTAAGTAGGCTTCTTCCATGATTGTATTGCTGGATGGGGATAGCGAATATCCCATGATTTGTGATCGGGCATGTATGCATGGTTGGGGATAGTAGATATCCCATGATTGTAATAATATGTATATTCTTATTGTGATTTACAACTCAGAATGAGATGAGAGTACATTGCATTCATGGATGTGGTTCTCCATGATTTTATATTGAGTTTTGTTTATTATAGAATCACTAGGAGTAGAGAATATCTTATACTTTCTACTTGAATGAAGATTTTTATACTGTATGAATGAGTAAATGAATGGGGATGATGTACTGAATGAGATTATTATGTGATATATATGTGAATAAAGGTAGGAATAGTTAAGGATATTGGATATCCTAGGAATTTGTAATGATCGACATTCATTTTTTGTTATGTGAATGCAACTGGTGTAGAAAAATGTTTATAATATTCTTTAAATATGTAAATGAATAGGGATATAGAGTATCCCATGTGGTTATATAGACTTGAGTATGATGAATATGGTTGAGTTGAATGATATGGAATGCTTTGTATAATGTTGAGACTGGATTATACATGTTCTGGATTGAACATGTTATTTGATTGACTATTAATTATGATTTTACTTGCCTACTTATTGAGTTTGCTTAGGACTCATGCCTTCTTATTCTATTATTTTTAGTTGACAGGCCAAGTAATGGAGACCAACTGAAGGTTGGTGTTGGTAAGCCAGATTTGAAGATACTATTTGTGTTATATGTATATGTGTGTATAATCATTCAAAATTATAATAATTTAGTTATGGATATATTTTGGGTATATATAATGATATAAATGTATTGGCATGCCATTATGATAAATATTAAAGTCATATTTATTGCCATCACGGTTTGACTCAGATTCTGGGCAATATGTCGGTTAAATTGGGTGAGTTTAATGATTTATGATTTTACTTTATAATTATTGAATTTCCAGTCTTATAAATAATTCATATATACACAAGTTGAATCTATACAATTCAAGGTAAATTCTGTCAAAGTCATGAGAGAATATTTTCCTTGAAAATGGGAAAATTACGGGTAAATGGTAAACACATAGGCCACTAGGTGGGGTGTGACGCTACTATTTGTGATTGATTTATTTTCCTATACTTTACATTTTATTATATACATTCAGTGGCAACAGTCGAAATAAATTGAATTTTATTAACCAGGGTTAAAGCAAGAAAATTTTTATTAACCAATTCACCTATCCTATCTTGGGTTAATAAATGTGACACCTTAGAATTTTAAGGTAAGGGAATTTTTTTAAAAATAATTAATTGGGGTAAATTGTGCTTATTGGAAGAAAGTATATGTGTAACTGAATGTAATTATGAGAGAGGTGATTAATGACATAGGGATCATGTTTATTTTGAAAGGATTATTGTAAAAAGGCTGTGAAAGAATGTCACAAAAAGGTTGCATGTGTATGGCATGACATGTACCGCCGGTGCACCGAAGGAGTAGGTTTAAGTACTCCATCAACTGCAATTCTAGCCATTTTCATTCCTATCCTTCTCTCCCAAGCCCCTACTTTCTTGCAACCCCTTTCAACATAATTCTGTAGGGAAATCACTGCATATGTGTGCTACCACCACCCCAAGCAACTAGTGAGTGAAATTCCACCCATTTGAGTGGTAAAAGAAGAAGAGGAAACTTGGAAATCTCCCTAAAGAAGCTTTCTACTATAGTTGGTGGAAGGGATTGTGGATTTGGGGTGGAAATCAACATGAGATCGTAGTGGTGAGTATTTTTCCTAAACTAATGGGTAAATTTTGTTATAGATGGGGTATTGTCTTGCAGATTCGTGGGGCTAGGTCATGGCTTTGAATGAGATATCCTTGTAATTTCAAGGAGGATTGAGTAGTATGTTTAATTATGATGTTTATGGTGGAATTTAAGCATGGAAAGTTCATGTAGATGATTGTCCATGAATTGGATAGCTAAATGTTGCCATTGTATAGTGTATTCTGTGAAATAAGTAAGTTGGAAAGAAAATTAATGGATGTTTGAGACATGGTAGATTAGTTAGTAAAGCAATTTTGATGATAATCATGTCAAATATTGATTTTAAGTCATTGGGGATGTATCCCACATGTTGCACTTTGCTGTGAATTGATAATTTGAATGATTTACGTTGCCACAGTTCTAATTGTCCATTAATTAGGTATTAACTAGAGTATTATCTATGTAAGGAGATAAGAATATCTCCTAATAAGAATTGGATGAATTTTAACTAGTCTATGAGACTGAGTTAGATTTCTTACTTAAACATATGTACATTTTCAAATGGGATATATGTTATGTGTGTAGGATCCATTGGGCCTTAATTTGGGATCAAGCTATTGAACTTCAGACCAAGGAGTATGGAATTGTCTTTATAAAGGTAAGTAGGTTTCTTTTCACTATATACGTGGATGTAGAACTTGATGGGGATAATGAGTATCCCATGATTTTGTATATTGGCATCGGGTTTTGAATTATGTTTATTTTCTTGCGTCATGATTTGGAATGATGAACTAATGTATTTCCATGTTTAGTTTGAAAAATTGATTCAGTTATATGATTTAATTGGTTTGCTTTGATATTGCATTGCATGACATTTCATATTATGAGTCATGGATCATAATGGGCATGATTGAGTCATGTGATAGGTGGGGATATCTTCAAGATTGGGCATCAAATGGAGCAAAACAAAATCATGAAAAATGCTAAGAAAATTGCAGATGGATGGATGGAAAAAGAGCCAAGTGGAAAAGCAATGTGCAAAAAATTGGGGCAGCCGGTGTGCCATTCTATGAAAAGTATACATATGGTGGCCAGGGATTCTGGCATTGAGGTGTCGACATAGCTACAGTGGCTATGTAAATTTTTGTGAATGTCTTAGGGGATTTATGTGGTGTTTCTTAGAGGCTTTAGAGAGGAAAAAGAGGGCATGACAGATGACACCTATGCAATGATATTATAGTGCCTTAGTGGCATGGACATGACACGGGTATGGATATGCCTTGGTGGCATGGATGTCTGAATGACATGGATATGATATGATAGTCATGGGGAACAAATATGCCTTGGTGGCATAGACGAGACATGAATCCAATGAGGTGAGATATGCTTGGGTAGCAGGTTGTGATACTTGTGAAGTACAAATTTGTTAGAATGACAAGGCATTGTCAATTTTGAGTATGATATACCTGATTGCCTCATTAGATGTGGATGGTGAACTTGTGATCCTTGTGGAACAAATGGGGTGAGGTACCATGGAGATCAATAGTGGAGCTATTGTGGACCTGGCAAGCTACGTAGCTGGAGTTACAGAGATGGAACAATTACACATAGAAGGGGGAAAACAGTGGTTTTTTTACTTTTGAAATTTTTGAGAGCAAATTTGCCTTAGTAATAATATGATGATAATGAATGTGTATGGATAAGTACGCCTTGATGATGAGGCAATGATTATGAGGATGAGTTGATAGTGAGGCTATATATAAGCTTGGACTATGTGAGCATAGGCTTTATGGGCATGTGAACATTGTTGCATTGCCATCAAATTCAGCATGTCATGGAATTGCATGTGTATTGGATTTGATCATGATTTTTATGGTTTACTTACTATTGTTCTTCAAAACCTATGTCACACCATGCTTAGGGGCCTATGCATTTTCACATTTCCCTATAATTTCTCATTTTCTAGATAAGATTCTACCAAAAATCTAGCAAAGTCCCACCTGATTATATGGATTTAAACCTAGCATTCATTAATCATATAAAATCATAATTTCAATAACTATAGAATAATGACATAAACCATAAAATACACACCCACGACTACCTAGGACCGTAGTCGCATCATGATGGTAATAGATATAGGTGGAATAATACAATTCCATTCATAATATCAAAAATATTTATCACTATAATAAGATAATACATCTCATTATACATCATTTTAAATTTTTAAATACAATTATACAAATACACTATGGGACTTCAATTCCAATTCATTAGACCACAAGAAGGGCATCTTCAAGTCTTGCTCACAAGTCCCAACCCACAATTGGGCTCCTAGCTAAAAATTAAAATGAAGACCTGAGTCCGAGCAAACTTAGTAATAGGTTGAATGGAAAATAATAATCAATTAGAAACATTTTGGAATCAAAAAATAAATAAAATATGATAATGCAATCATACCATGAGGCCCAAGTCTTCATTTTTGTAATACAATGCTTTCCGCCATTCAAGTGAATAAAATCATAATTGGGCCACACCACATCATAATAGTGCCACCTAGGCACATTATATCAAGTCTAAGCCACACCACATCATAACTGTGCCATTAAAGCACAGAATATCAGAACTATGCCATATAAGCATAAAACAATCTATGAAAATATTATATCAAAGAAATTCAATTACCATACCCATATACACCATTATGGAATGCTTCCCATTCCATCAATACACCTATTCACATAACATAATAAACAACATCCTATGCAACTATCGTGATCTTCATTGTCCCCATCCATCTACACATTTACAATAAAAAGAAGAATCCTAGGATATTCCTTATCCATATAACTCTATCCATTTACATGTATTATATTTACATCAACCAATGCAACATAATGGGATACTCACTATGTAACGCTCGTGGCATTAAAGTGTGGAAAGTGTGGTGAATTTTTTTTATTTCTAATAAAAACATTCTAATTATTAAATTATATAAAATATTGATTTTCACATATGAATCATGATGAGGACAACCCAAGTGTATAAATAGATGGAAATAAAGGAAAGATTGAGAAAAACTCAAAATTTTATAAGAGTATTTTAAGTAAGTTGGAATTTAAAAAATGAGTCATTTGTATTTAATTTTTGATATATATAATGGATGAATTAGAATAAGTGTTCAACATAAAAGTTGTATATCTTAAAATTATATTCATAAGAATCAAGAATCGCATTATTTGGAAATAAAATAAAAACGTTATGGTAAATACACTGAAACTGCTCCAAAAGCTAAAAAATGTTGAAAATAACATGATAGGCCACTTTAATTAATTTTTTTGACATATTTTTGGAATGATTTAGAAAAATTTATAAACACAAAATTGTAGATCTTGAAGTTAGCTTTCCAATTGCTCAAAAATTATGTCATTTGGATATCATATGAAAAGGATATGCTAAAATTACTGAGGTTGTATCTGGTGGATAATAAAGGATGAGATTAAAGTGAATAAAATTGAAATTTTGTGTATTAATTATGCCAAATAATTTTTAAAATTTGTATAAAAGACCCATTGAGATAAATATATGTGTATGATATGGAATTCTCAATGGTTTATTGATTTTATATAACATTTGAGGTTTAATTATCAAGTGGGTGAGTGATGGCCCATAATTTAATTAAGGCAAGATAAGTATAATTAAATGTTATTAATTTTATCTATTTTAGAAAAAATATTTAGATAATTAATGTATTAAGAAAGGAATAATTGAGTGATGCATTAGTTGTATTTGAATGGATGAGATTAAAGTGGAAAAATGGGTTTCATGTACATGGGGCTCAAAACACCTGCGGAGCGCCATAATGGAGCAAGTTAAAATGCTCCATCATTTTCTTCCCATGACCAAAAATCCATTCCATTCCAATGGTTTTGCTGCAGCATTTCCCCCCAGCCATTTATGTCCTATTTTCATGCCATTTTCATGACAAAAAAATCATGGTTTGGACATGTAAATGATTGCCCATGGCAAGAGGAGCAAAACCCACCCATTTTTGACATGGAGAAGAGATGGGCAGCCTGTTTTCATCCTCCCTTGCTGCTGCACTCGAGAGGGATGGAAGAAATGAGATGGTATTCATTTCTAAGGAGGAATCAACCCCTAAGACCAAGGTAAATGCTCTCCCTTAGTCAATTTCAAAAATTCTGTTTTGCTAGGGTTTTTCTAGGCAGAAATGTGGATTATTTGTGGGGGTTTTGGATAAATTTCATTGGCTTTTCATGGACATTTCATGGGAGAAAAAGGATTATGGTGATTAATGCAATAGCGGAGTAATTTGGGCTAGATAATCCTGCATATGTTGTTGTCCATGAAGTGGACAACAATAGACTTGAACATGGGAATGAGAAATTCGTGGATGGGATGATGCCCAATGAAATTGACTAATTAGAAGTTAATTACTTTAATTATGATAATGTTAAGATGTTAATGATGTTAAACATAAAATGTATATTGCTGAAAATTCATAAACCCAAGTGCATGTTGCTGAAAATTTCAATCTAAGTTGTGTAGATTATATGTTTGATGAAATGTTTCAATGAAGAGTAAAGTATAATTAAAGGGCTTCATGGAAGATTCTAAGTGACTACGAATTGGGTATTATAATGAGGTTATAGGTGCCTTAAAAGAGTGATTAAAGAAGAGTGGAATTTTGGGCAGCAAAATGAATGTATAAAGATGCAACTTCTATATTTGAATTGCACAAAAAATAAACTTCTCATAAATGGGCAGCAATATGAACAGATTGTGAACTGAGGAAATCATGTTTATTTGGCTAGAATTAGTTTATAAAATGCAGGATATATTAGCTAGGTTTATGCCTTTGAAGTTATATTAATTTTCATATGAAAATGATGCATTGAGGATCCTTTATTTGTAGTTTGAAATGGGCTACATGTTGAAATTTTCTAACTCTTGTGAATCATGTTAAAATAACTTGAATGTTTACTCAGAGGAGGCTGTTTTAGTGTCCATTATATTTACCAAATGTGGGAACTTCTTAAGTGATGTTTGAAGATGGTTCCTTACCTTAAGTGAAGTGTTTTAAGTGAAGAAATCACTAAAATAGTGTTTTGAGTAAAAAATAACAATAAAAAAATCTACAAATTGAGCCATATCAAATCCCAACTTAAAATAAGTGATGATTTTCACTGAAATATGTATTTGAAATATGTAATAGAGTGATGGGATAAAAATAAAGTGATGGAGTGGGTTTCACCTATTTTATGATTTAAGTAGAATTTTTCATTTAAAATATATGTAAGTTGAATTGTGGTGCATTTGAAATGTGTAGGATTATCTAAGCATGGATGCAAGTTAAGGAAACCGATGAGGATTTAGGAAGATGGATGGAATGGATTGTTTCAGGTAAGTAGGTGTACCTTGTACGATTACATGATTGGTTAAATGAATGGGGATAATGCATATCCCATTGTTTTGTAACAGGCATGTGTGTTTCAGATGCAATGAATTTTAAGTAATAATGAGTTCATAGTGATCCCAATTATATGACATGTGTAACTATGCTATTTCATGTTTAATATGTTGGTTGGTGGGATGGAAGATATCCCATACTTATATTTATTGTGATTATTCTTGTGTAAGGATATCTAATGACAAGGATCGTTGTATCTTAATGTAATTATGCTTTCAATAAATATAAGTTGAGGTGTTGATATAATATGTTGTTGATGTGATTGTTCTAAATTATGGATTCCAATCTTGTATTCAGTTGTTATAGATTGTAATGTGGTCATGCCTAGATGGCATGGAGTGGTATATATGTGATAGCTTGAAAACATGTGGAGATGTTTTGGGATGCCTAATGGATCCCCGGTTTGTTGTTTAATTTCTTCTTTTGCGCCTACTTACTGAGTTTGCCTTGACTCACACCTTCTTAATCTATATTTTTAGCTGACAAGATAGGTAAAGAATCCCACCTGTGGATTGGGACTGATAATCTAAGATTGAAGACATTTTAATTATAAAATGGTAAATTGAGATTGAAATCCCTTCATGTTATATTTTTTTTTGTAAATTGTGTAAATTAGAAGTTTAATTAAATTTGTTTAATAAGGTTATAATGATGTATATTGTATAACGTGGGCATGTTATAGTGATATAATTGTAATTTTAGCTATGTGATTGGCATCATGATCTGTTCTAGTCTTAGGACAGAGTTGAGGGAGTGGGTTTGGGTTCTTATTAAATTTAATTATCTTAAAATAGTTAAATTTAGTTTATATATATTAAATGTATATATTCTAGGTGTAAATCTTGATAATTCAGGGTAGACTCTGCCAAATTTTTGGCAAAATTTACGTAGAAATGGTGAGTTGATAGGAAAATATTAGCATCCCACGTCAGCCTAGGTATTGTGAGGTGAAAACACATAGGGTGAGGGTGCGGGGCATTATAGATGGTATCAGAGCCTGCTTGCTCATCCGTGTGAGAGCACTAAGCCTAGAATCATGATGGCGATTTTTATTGGAAGCAAGAGAACATGATATGCCTATATAAGTTTATGGACCTATTGAACGTATAAATGAACATTATGGATGGTTTATGCCTTTTTATGATCATAATAGCGCAGTGAAATGTGGTAGTGCCCATATGTGCATCTTATGAGAAGGTCGATATATTGTCCTTTATAGTGTGTTTGATATGGAATGTTTGAATGTTGCATTATTTAGTGTGCCGAATAAATGAAACTATGAAGTTTCATGAATTGAGTTGGAATTGATTATTGTTTGTTTATCATGTATTTGAAATTGATTGTTAGAATGCAAGTGAAATGATGAAACTGTGAAGTTTCATATATAGGTATTAGAAACTAAAATTGAATTCAGTTGTTTGTTTGCTTATAATGGAATCGTTGGATTCCTTAAAATAAGATGTGATGTAAATTTGGTTGGTTGTTTGATTGCCTTGATGGGACATGGTATGTAGTGGCATGAATTCTGTGAATGATTCTTGATGAGTTTTATGATAATGATTTTAATGCCGAAATGGCATTATTGTAATTGTAATGCTAGAATAGAATTGCTGTGATGGATATGTTGAGATAATGTTGTGTATTTATGTATTGATTTGATTGATTCGGTTAATTAAAATGGTGTTAATATGACATTGTCTTGCCATGTTAAAATGGTGTTAATCATAAGCATTATTTTGATGTTGCTTTGGTTAATGCTAATGAATATGCGTATATAACATGACGGACATGTTATGAGCACATGGATGCATGTATGTGATATAGTATGCATCATGTGTATGCACCCAGAGTTGGCTAGCTGCATGTATATTCATTGCGTACAATGGTGTGCATGACCCAGGTTTGCGTCAATTGCATCATTCTATTATGACTATATGCCATGGCATTCACATGGATTGCCAAATTATTTGTGATTATTGACTTGAGCAAGTTTGGTTTGAGCATCTTATATATGTTATTTTTATTATGGCTTAAATTATATGATCAGTAAAAGCACCCTTGTGCAGTGTGTCATGAGTATACAAATTTGCAAGATGTAAATTTGTCATAATGGAATGATGAGATGTATATTTATTTGCTTTTGTGCATTAAAGTGTGTAATAGAAGCACGACATAAATAAATATGATATGATATTTTGGCATTAGGATTTGTATTTAAAGTTTCGAGGATGAAACTTTTTTTAAAATGAGAAAAGTATGGTGATTTTTTTATTTCTAATAAAAAATTCTAATTATTAAATTATATAAAATATTGATTTTGACATATGGATCATGATGAGGACAACCCAAGTATATAAATAGATGGAAATAAAGGAAAGATTGAAAAAAACCCAAAATTTTATAAGTGTATTTTAAGAAAATGCTGAATTTGAAAAATGGATCATTTATATTTGATTTTTGATATAGATAATGGATGAATTAGAATAAGTGTTCAACATAAAAGTTATAGATCTTGAAATTATATTTGTAATGAATCAAGAATCATATTATTTGGTGTCATGCCTCGCCTTCCAAGGTGCGACCTTCCATTTTGCACTGTAATTCACCTTGACTTTGCCCACTTTTAGGGTGGGGTGTTCAAGTCCCATGGTGGAACTTGACTAATTTCTATAGAAAAATGGATAGAGTATATCCTAAATTATTAGGATTTAACTTGTACAATTATTTATCAAATAAAAATAATAATAATATAAGCTCTAAAACATACACCCGCATTTCCCACAGCCCAAGATCTGGGTTGAATCATGATGGCAATATACTCACTAAACTTCATGTAATTCATCTACAAAATTAATGACATGCCATTCCATCTATTATACATCAATTGAAAGTTCATGAATACCAACATACAAATGTACTCTAAAATTTACAATATCAACTCATTATACTACAACAAAATTTTTCTTTAAAATCTGCTCACCAATTCCAACCCTCAGTTGGAATTCTTGACCGGACTTGTCACTAAAAAAATAAACAAGAAGGCCTGAGTCTGAGCAACTCAGTAAGTAAAAAAATGTATTAAACAATAATTAATCTAAAATTAGCTCATATGGAACCAATTTTCAAATTAAACATACAACAAAGGGATCTTATCCATCTCTCACATTAGACATCCATATCAATCCTAAATATCAAATATTCCAATCTAAGGGATACTTAATATCCCTAACAACAAAACAACATCAACTTAAACAAATACGGGATATCCACTACCTCACATCAAAACATACATGCTTGGATTTCAAACAAATGGGTTATATATTATCCCTAGCCATTCAATGGAAACAAATGCCTACTTACCTTGGGCACTTAGCTCCAAACATGTCTCTTCAGTTCTATGCCTTTTCATCCTTCTTAAATCATTTGTACCAAGCAACAATCCCAATCATTTCTAATCAACAAGGTTATCAAATATTCTTTCACTGCTAATTATTTCCATAGACATATAAGTCATGTAATCTATACATTGTATTTCACTTGGTAACAAGGATATCTATATCCATCCTCATATATGTAAATGCTAGACGATTCTCAATAAACTAGTAATTCAATACCTCATAGGCATTCCTTTATTTCAAGTTGTTCTATAATATGAGATTAGGGGTTTTCACTCCCAAGTATACATTATGAATTCATAGTATTTTCAATATTAAATTTACCTTAATATCATGCTAATCATGCTTATAACTCAGTTAAACCAAGTATAATTATGTTTTCATGCAAAACCCCCATGTTTATTATTCTTAAGTTACTGTTCACAGATAGGGTTAATGCATAATCATGATTTTTCAAACCTAAATCATGCCAAAATCATTATAATTAACAAATTAGTCATTTTCTCCTTGATTCCCATATCAATTTCACATCATGGCCCCCAAAATCACTATTCACAAATGGGTAGAAACCCTGGCTTAGCATAAATCATGATTTCCCTGACTCAAACAAGTTTCAAAATGTTATTAAGCATAAATAATTCATTCCTCCCATGGTTTTAACATCAAACCATCATCTTCTTCCCCAAAACCCAAAACTTTACTATTCACATGAAACCCTAGCAACATAGAAACCATATAATCAATTAAAGGAAAGGGGTTTACTTCCATTCTCATGTGTGGCTTCTTCCTTAGTACATAAATCCAACTCCAAATCCATAAGATCCTCCCTACTTTGCAAAGAAAATGAATTTTCTTCTTCAATCACCACTCAATTAGTTAGAAATTAGATTTTGGGAGCATAGATGAAAGATTGAAGGGTTTAAATCATGATTTCTTTAGTAAAACCAAGCTAAACGAATGTAGAAACAAAGGGTTAGGGTTGGGGAAATGGAATGGGAAGCCAATGAAATAGAATGGGGTTGAAAACTCCCTTTTTATAATGCATGACCACAATCGGCACCACCGACGCCATCCCATTGCCCGAACGCCCACTTTGCATTGGGTGCCACCGGCGCCAACCTACTGTCGGCCAGGACATGTTTCTATATTTCATCCATAACCTTCTCATATCATATTAAAATTGAGTGATTTTTATTATATTGAAAATATAATTACAAGATCTACAACTTTTATGTTCATTAGTTGTTCTAATTCAGTCTCAAAATGTGGGTAATTCAACCTCAAAGTGATACCATGTGTTTTATCCCAATTTATAGCTCTAGAGACATCTATAGTATTTGAGCCCTAAATTTCTGATATGTTATTCAATTTATGTGATTCTTAATTCATTTTCTAGGAAATTTCAATGGCTATAACTTTTATGTTGAAGACATTTTCTTAATCATTCATCTTATATTCCAAAAGGTGGGTACAAGTGGCACCTATATTGTTTTCAGCTTCTTTCACCATATATTGATGTATAATCAAATCCCAAAATCTTGTGATATTGCACTTGCACCCCAAATAACCTTAAAAATCCAATTACTCCCATGCCTAATCATCCCAAAATGATCATTTCACAGCATTATTCTCATCCCAAACTCAAGTACTAATCCGTCCATTATAAAGGACTACTCAAAATTTAGAATTTTGTACTTATGAAATATCACCCATAACCTCATTTTACACAAAACACTTCAAATATCACTAAAATCACTTCCCACACATCATATGCATGAAATAGGACTTATTTATGCTATTTACTACTTTATTTGAAGTTAATTTTCAAAACTCACTAATTCAGTTGTTTTTAACCGAACTTCTCTAAATTTTTCTGCTATATTGACTTCACATGCCATTTTCATTCTAAAATGCATCCAATTCTTAAACCAAGATTCCCCACACATCACATATATGAAACAAAATATGTTCATGCTATTTTTCATCTCATTTGAGGTCAATTACAAAAATCACCTATTCAGTTTATTTTAACTAAATTTTCTATCATAAGCAACTTCATATGCCATTCTTATCCCAATTTACAACCAATGCTCAAGAAAATATTTCACACACATTACAATACATATAATGACCATATTAGATCATTCACATAGATCTTAAATAAGCTTTTTCTCAAATTCACCACTTTAGTTCTTTTTCTTCTTATTGCATTTCTATAGTTCAAAATGATGAAATTTATAAAATTTGTGGACCGACTCTACTAATATTAATTTGAGTAGATTTCACATATCTTAAACATCATATAAAGCCATTCATACCTTTAAATTTTTGTAATTTGGTGAAAATCATCTATTGAGTTCTTTTCATTCAATATTCAACTCAATAGTTCGAAATTGCAAAATCATCTCAAAATTTCAATTTAATCTCTCATACATATCACATTATGCATATTGATTATGCTTCACTAATCACTCAAGTCATATATATGACCTTACTCGAAATCACCACTTAAGTTCTTTTCACCCGAGAAACTATTAGTGAGTCCATTCCATTTATATAATTCAGTTTTTATAACATTTTCTTTACAAAATCCTTGTTTATCATCACAATTTCTCACTATTTTGAAATGCAAAAAATTTCTCCCAAATTTCAACACCATAGGTGTTACGTTTGGATATAAAATGAAAATGTTATTGTTAATATATTTAAACTGCTCTAGATGCTAAAAAAATGCTGAAAATAACGTGATAGGCCACTTTAATGAATTTTTTGACATATTTTTAGGATGATTTAGAAAATATTGTAACCACAAAAGTTTTATACCTTGAAGTTATGTTTTTAATTACTTAACAATCATGTCATTTGGATATCATATGAAAAAGATATACTAAAATTACTGAAGTTGTATCTGGTGGATAATTAAGGACGAGATTAAAGTGTATAAATTTGAAATTTTGTGCATTAATTATGCAAAATAATTTTTAAAATTTGTATAAAAGAATCATTGAGATAAATATATGTGTATCATGAGGAATTCTCAATGGTTTATTGATTTTTATATAACATTCGAGGTTTCATTATCAAGTGGGTGAGTGATGGCCCATAATTTAATTTAGGCAAGATAAGTATGATTAAATGTTAGTAATTTTATCTATTTGAGAAAAAAATATTTAGCTAATTAACGTATTAATAAAAAAATAATTAATCGATGCATCAATTGTATTTAAATGGATGAGATTAAAGTGAAAAAATGGGGTTCATGTACATGGGGTGCAAAACACCTGGAGAGCGCCACAATCGAGCAAGTTAAAATGCGCCCTCCCTTTCATCCCATGACCAAAAACCCATTCCCTTCCAACATTTTTGCAATAACCATTTTCCCCTAGCCATTTATGTCCTATTTTTATGTCATTTTCGTGATAAAAAAATTATGGTTTGGATGTGTAAATGATTACCCATGGCAAGAGGAGCAAAACCCACCCATTTTTGACATGGAGAAGAGATGGGCACCCATGTTTTCATCCTCCCTTGCTGTTGCACGTGAGAGGGATGGAAGAAATGAGATCGATATTCATTTCTAAGGAGGAATAAACCCCCGAGATCAAGGTAAATGCTCTCCCTTAGTGAATTTCAGAAATTCTGTTTTGATAGGGTTTTCTTAGGCAGAAATGTGGACTATTTGTGGGGGAATAAATTTTGTTGGGTTTTCATGGAAATTTCATGGGAGAAAAAGGATTATGGTGATTAATGCAATAGTAGAGTAATTTGGGCTGGATAATCCTACATATGTTGCTATCCATGAACATGGGACAGCAACAGACTTGAACATGGGAATGAGAAATTCATGGATGGGATGATGCCCAATGAAATTGACTAATTAGAAGTTTAATTAATTCAATTATGATAATGTTAAGATGTTAATGATGTTAAACATAAAATTTATATTGCTGAAAATTCATAAACCCAAGTGCATGTTGATGAAAACTTCAATCAAAGTTGTGTAGATTATATGTTTGATGAAATGTTTCAATGAAAAGTAAAGTATAATTAAAGGGCTTCATGGCAGATCCTAAGTGACTACTAATATAGCATTATAATGAGATTTTTGGTGCCTTAAAAGAGTGATAAAAGAAGAGTGGAATTTTGGGTAGCAATATGAATGTATAAAGATGTAACTTCTATATTTGAATTGTATAAAAAAACCTTCTCATAAATGGGTAGCTATATGAATAGATTGTTCACTAAGGATATCATGTTTATTTGGCTTACATTAGTTTATAAAATGGAGGAGATATTAGCTTGGTTTATGCCCTTGAAGTTACATTAATTTTCATATGAAAATGATGCATTGAGGATCCTTTATTTGTAGTTTGAAATGGGCTACATGCTAAAATTTTCTAACTCTTATGAATCATGTTAAAATAACTTGAATGTTTACTTAGAGGGGGCTATTTTGGTGTCCATTATATTTACCAAATGTGGGAACTACTTAAGTGATGTTTGAAGATGGTTCCTTACCTTAAGTGAAGTGTTTTAAGTGAAGAAATCACTAAAATAGTGTTTTGAGTAAAAAATAACAATAATAATAAAACAAATCCACAAATTGAGCCATATAAAGTCTCAACTTAAAATAAGTGATGATTTTCACTAAAATAAGTATTTGAAGGTGTGATTGGATAAAAATAAAGTGATGGATTGGTTTTTGCCTACTTTATAATTTGAGTAGAATTTTCCATTTAAAATATATGTAAGTTGAATTGTGGTGCATTTGAAATGTGTAGGATTATCTGAGCATGGATTGCAAGTTAAGGAAACCAATGAGGATTTAGGAAGATGGATAGAATGGATTGTTTGAGGTAAGTAGGTGTACCTTGTATGATTACATGATTGGTTAAATGAATGGGGATAATGCATATCCATTATTTTGTAATGGGCATATGTGTTTTTGATGCAATGAATTTTAAGTAATAATGAGTTTGTAATGATCCCAATTTATGTGACTTGTGTAATCATGCTATTTCATGTTTAATGTGTAGATTGGTGGGATGGAAGATATCCCATAATTATTCTTATTGTGATTATTCTTGTTTAAGGATGTTTAATGATAGGGATCATTGTATCCCTATGTGATTATGCTTTCAATAAATATAAGTTGAGGTGTTGATATAATATGTTGTTGATGTGATTGTTCTAAATTATGGATTCCAATCTTGTATTCAGTTGTTATAGATTGTAATGTGGTCATGCCTGGATGGCATAGAGTGGTATATATGTGATAGCTTGCAAACATGTGGGCATGTTTTGGGATGCCTAATGGATCCCCGGTTTGTTATTTAATTTCTTATTCTGCACCTACATACTGAGTTTGCCCAGATTCATACCTTCTTAAGCTATGTTTTTAGTTGATAGGATAGGTAAAGAATCCCAATTGTGAATTAGGACTGATAATCCAAAATTGAAGATATTCTAATTATAAAAGGTAAATTGGGATTAAAATCCCTTCATGTTATATTTTTTAGTAAATCCTGTAAATGAAAAGTTTAATTAAATTTTTATAATAAGGTTAGAATGATGTATATTGTATAGAATAGGTATGTCATAGTGATATGATTGTAATTTTAGCTGTGTGGTTGCCATCATGATCGGTTCCGATCTTGAGACAGAGTTGAGGGTGTGGGTGTGATTTGTTGTTAAATTTAATTGTCTTAAGATAGTTAAATTTTCTTTATATATATAATATATTAAATATATGTATTCCAGGTGTAAACCCAGATAATTCAAGGGAGACTCTGCCGTATTTTTGGTAGAATTTGTGTAGAAATGGGGAGTGATAGGAAAATATTAGCATCTCACATGGGTCCCAACAGTGCGAGGTGAAAATGCATCAGGTGGTGGTGTGGGGCATAACACACTATCCCCATCTATTCAAACATTCACATATTATCATTATTTCATATAGAAGCATAGGATATTCTCTATCTCCATCAATCCATACGTTCATACAATATATGAAACTCTAGTCGATATAAAATCATGGGATACTTAGTATCCCAACAATCCACACATTCAAACCATAAAATAAACATCATTAAAATATGATGCCCGTAATCAATGGATACTCAGTGTCCCTATAAATCCATACATTCATACATGAACAAGAAAAAGGAGCCTACTTACCTTAATGGAAAACGATTCCATAACTCCTCAACTCATCCATCCATTCAACCACTTAGCTTCCAAGTAATATCCAATGGATCCTACATACAGAATATAAAATACTATTGAAATTTCATACGTCCAAATGAGAATTTTAATTTAGTTACAGAAACTAGCCTAATGATCTCATTGTGCATGCTCTTATCTTGTTATTCAATCACATGTTCACACTTATTCTCAAATACCTTATTTAGGATTCATTAGCCTCATCAAGTATCATTTCACTCATCAATTCAAGTCAATTAAATATAACTTTCAATGGCTCCTTAAATGCTGCTATAGGGTTTCAAACACATCTTGGTACTGAGTGAAGCATTTCATCAAGCATCTAATGTGCATCATTTAATTCATAATGTTTCACCAAGGTTTTTCAAAGGAATTTCATTTCCAACAAGGTATGTTTATTATCAACATCATTTGTATTTAATAAAACTTGAGAACAAATTAATTGGGCTCTTAGTTCAATGATTCCTTTGAATCAACCTATATAATTTTCTCAGGTCAAATCCTTTCCAAAACATTGTAATTATCATTCTAAGCATTTCCCCCATGAATCTAGCAGCAATTTATCTTATTTCCCCCAAAAATCATTGTTCACATATAGCATGAAACCTTAATTGAGCAAAATTTATGAAATTAGTTGGGGAAAATAGATTAACCTTCAATTTTGAACATTATTGCCTCCCTAGCATAAGAATCTGACCCTAAATCTTCAAGAATCCACCATGGATTGTAGCAAAGATGATTTTCTCTCATCTTCCCATCATTCGAATAGGCTAGACTGGATTTGGGTGTGTGGGTGACGGATTCTATGTTTAAATAGTGATTTTTCTGAGCTCAATCATGCCAAATAGGGGCGTGGGGACATGGGGTTTGGGCGTGGAAGAGGAGAAATGGATGAGAATGAAAAAAGGGCAGAAATAAGCTTAAAAAAGCCATCCACTGACATACCCACATCGGCTGGTGCTGCAACACCAGATTCGTTGGCCACCAGGATGCCCCCTCGCCTTCTTAGAGTGGCGCCGCAGCTCAATATTTGGGTGTCATGGTGCCTGATCCTTTTGCCCCCCTTTTCATACCTCTTTATGCACTTAGCTCCCCTCTTTTATCCATCTTTTTAACCAAAATTTTTCCCACATACTAATAACATAAAAATGCATAATAAAATTTTCCTCAAATGTAGCCATTCGCATATACTTGGAAGTTGCACAATTATAGTTAACTTATATGTAGTTCATATATACTTGAATTATTTTGTTTCAAAATAAATTTCTCCCATCTCAAATCATCACCATAATCAATGTTTATAATTTCTCCTCATTTTCAACAACTTGGGTGTTACAAACTAGTCCCCTTACAAAAAGTTTCATCCTCGAAATTTTAAGTATCATTTGGTTCTCATCATTTCCTTAAGTTTGCAAATTCACCCATGTAGAGTATTTCACATCTTGCGGATCTGTATACACATGATATACCGCACAAGTTGTGTCTTTATGATCATAGGACCTAATCATTCAAGAAATGTTTACTTTTACTAGCAATAACACTTACACAATTCATCATCCAAGGTGCTCATAGTGCTAATACAGTCAAGTCAACATAAAGTCTTCTATTTTAATCAATATAGTTATAGACTTTAGTCATGAAAACTAAATAGTTCTACTCAACATTACTATATACACACTTACACTCATCCAAACATGGGAATCTGTGGCATCCCAGGATTTCAGGTAAATTTTATTTTTCTTTGCCTTATTGAGTTAGCAAATTTTTTTTTTACTTGAAGATGATATCAATTAAATTGATTGATTTACATTGGTATTTTCCTATCATGAGGATTGCTAGGAAAGCAAGTTAAATTCATGATTAATTGATGTGGGCAAAATTAATCAAATTGTTGCCAAATTATTATATGAAACATGAGAGATATATTGTTGAATTTTAGTTCATTGATTTGGTGATTAATTATTATTTAATTTACACATGATTAGCAGTGATTAGCAAGATGATCATACATGAAGATTAATCATTTAAATTAGAAATTTAATATGATTTCCAGAATGAAATTTAATGTGATCTCCAGAATTTTCATTCTTCTAAAGCAGTTTTCATATTTTAGCTATAACTTTCACATATGAATGCAAAATTATGTGATTCTTTTTGAATTGTTTAGATAATTTCATGGGATAAAACTTTTATATTAAATAATTATTATAATTAAGCTTATATTATGATTTGTGGGGACAATAAAATGACGCCTCTTGAATTGGAGGTAGTTACAGTGTTTTGGCTATAACATTTTCGTATGAACTCAAAATTTGATAATTATTAATTTATTAGAAAGATGAAATTAAAATATACAACTTTTGTGTCAACCACATTCGATGAATAAGCCTCAATTTATATTAAAATTACTTCTAGGTTGATTATATTGCAAAGAGTGATAATGGGAAATTTGAGTGTTAAATCAATGATGAAATTTGGAAGTTAATTAATGATCAAGTTGCTATCCAATTTAAGTATGATCAAGGGTGTTTATATGAGATATAAATAATGTGAATTAATTAACATATATTGTTATCTAAATTTATGTTAGGTTTATGCATAATTGAAGGAGTCTAATTGCTGTCCAATTACCTAAAACATTATGTACACAAGTTGCATTACAAATTTGCTATGCATGGGTTGCAAGTTGTCCAAAATTTCCAAAAAAAATCCTATACTCAATCTTCCTAAATTTCTATCAATAAAGTTAACTCAAGTTGTATAGAATGGGGTTCACATCAACAACAAGGCATTCAATGTAAACAACGCTCTTCTCCCCATCTCAATGTGAATTCATTCCTCAAATTCTCCAATAAAAATTATCTCCAATCAATCCAAAAAAGCAGCAAGGTTGCAGCAAGATTTTATCAAGTATTCATCGAAATCAAGTGGGCAAAACTGGCTGGAAGTGGACAACAATATTGTTGATTTTCAAAGTAAAAAAGGTGAGTTTAATTCCATTGTTTTGATTTATTTTGACATGGTAAAACATGCTTATAAAAGGCTATATGATGTGGGAGAATTTGATTAGAAAATTATGCAATTTAATTATGAAATTCGTAGCTAATATTGGACCCTAGAAAAAGGGGTTGAATTGAGATGTTTTGAATGAGAACTTCATGTAAAATTATGGGGAAATAATATTAAAATAAAAAACCATAATTAATTTCATGACATACATGAAATTTAGGGATGTTTACTTAGTTGAAGATGTGATGAATATAATCCATGAATTTAGTAATTTTTTATGTGTCGTATATGATAAGGTTGATATGAAATTACATTGGCATGAAGATTAAATTGAAAATCATGAAATTAGGGGCTATTTATTTTATAGAGATAATGTGGAACATTTTTTGAATAATTATTAATGATTAATGTGTTTAATCATGCCAATCATGAAACAAAATTGTTAAGAAACTTGATTAGAATGAAGCATGTATGAGGATTTACCGATTGAAAGTCAAATATGCAAAGTAAGGGCTTGTTTTACAAATTCATAAATTTTTCATATTGTAAATTGAGAAACATGATAATTAGAGTGATTATTATCTTTAAAAAGGATGTGTAAAGTATAGAAAAGTTGAATTGGCAAATGGGAATGAAAACCCTAAATTTAGACTTGCTGAAAATTGATGAAAGTGAAAGGAAAATTAATTTGCATAATTGTAGCATGTAAATAATTGAATATGTTATGATGAATGTGGGGTTGTGATACTCGATTGAGAGGGTGGATTGTTGGTTACCTGGCATAAAGGAAGAAATCTGAATTTTTGAAGAATTAGGTAAGTAGATTTTTGAAATGAATTTCAAGGTATTGTGAATGGTTGTTTTGGATGCTTATTTGTTTCTGAGCATGGTTGATTCTTTGTGTATAATATTTCATATGGATTTTGTGAAATGAGAAATTTTAGAATGAACTTTACTTTGTGAAATTTACAAGATTATTTTATAAGTATGTGGCATGATTACATGGCATGGCATGACATGGTATGGACATATGGGAGTTGTGTACCCCATGATGTGACATGAGTGTATGGGAGTTATGTACCCAATGGCATGATAATGATATATGGGAGTTATGTACCCTGTGGTGTGATAATGATATATGGGAGTTGAGTACCCCATGATATAGCACGGCATGTGAACTATGTTGTGCATGGAAATCATATGGTTAAGCATACTTTTTATGGAACTTATTGATTACTTATTTGATGTTTGGATTGTTGATTTAGTTATTTTTATCATGGTTTTCCGTTAATCTACTTACTGAGTTTTCCCAAAACTCACTATGTTGTTTTATATGTTTTTAGATGCCAGGACAGATGATGGAGCCAAACTGGGGGTTGGTGCTCATGAAGGGCAGTAGGTGCAAAGCTCAGACAGATGGTAAAATTATTGAAAGCACAGTTGAGGCTTTTTTCCATTTATTTTGTTATTGTGGACCTTGGAAATTGGATTATACAAGTGATGTAATAAATTTATTTAAATGACTCAAGACTTACTTCACTTATGTTAAGATTAGAGTTTAGTTCAAATTTAATTGCTATTTATCGTTACCTTGGGAATTCTAATTGACTCTGTGAATTTATGGGTATGTAAGTATGTAAGTGTGAGATTGAGAATGACTTGATAGGTGATTTTGTTGATTAACAAAATAATAGGAAGACTCTATTGGTTTGTGTCACACCCTGCTTTTTGAGGCGCGATGTTCTATTTTTTACTGTATTTGAACTAAATTTATCCACTTTTTTGGTGGGGTTCTCGAATCTCATTTTGGAACTTGACTAGTTTCTACAGAAAAATGGATAGAGTTTCCCTTGAAATATTAGGGGTTAACCTAGACAATTATTAATTAAATAAAATAAAATACTAATATACATTCTAAAATATATCCAACCACATACCCACAACCCTAGATCTCATTGAATCATGATGGCAACACATCTAAGGGGAGTTATATCCTCTTATACAAATCCATAAATACATTCCAATGACATGCCATTACAACTTATTTCCATCATTTAAGATTACTCAATTACAATTCCAAAAATACGTATACATACATCCATGCTTAAATTTATTATAAACATAATATAGGAAATTTTCAAATAAAAAATTCAATAAATAAAATAAATATTATCCTCCTTGTGCTCCATTGCTTGATTTGTCAGCTAAAAATATAAAATAAGAAGGTATGAGTCCGTGCAACTCAGTAAATATGCAAGTACTATTGAAATTAAAAATCAATAATCCATAACATAACTTGTTCCATTCAGAACATGTATAATCATGCTTAAAATCCCAATATCCAAACATTTATCATTGTGATCAACGATGCAAAGGTACCCTATGATTCTATTGATTTCATCCAACACATTCTCAATACATTCAATTATCTAACATAAATCACAATCATATCATGAATCACACTCATTTCTCAACTAAGATAGGGAATATTCTCTATTCCTATCAAATCACATAATCCTACTATAAACAAAGCACTAGATAATCCACTTCAAGGGATAATTATTATCGCAAATGCATTCACAAAGGAAATCAGATGGATATCAACCTTTAACCAAAATGGGACATCCAATATCCCCATCCAAATCATACATGCCCAGAATTAAACTAACTAGGATATTACGTATTCCCATTTAACAATATAAGCAAATAGAAAGGAGAGCCTACTTACCTCATTGACAAGCCATTGTTCATTTTCTTGAGTTCCATGGCTCTCAGGTCTCATAGTTCTCTCTCCAGAATCCTATGCATTCAACAATGTCTTTCATTTACCAATATACTCTTAACAAATCATATCAAGTCAATGATTTTCACTATTAAGCTTGTCATTATTAAATCTATATATTCTTTAAATGTATAACCCCATTCTAGCATTGATCATAAAAAAATTTAACTTATATGCTTCTTTAATCACTTCTTGTGTAGGCTATAACAAGATTAGCTAACTTCTCATTAACCATTTTACTAAATATGTTGTATACATCCATTAAACCATAGCATTCCGATAAAAGTGTCATAAGGAAACTTCACTCTCAATCATGAATGTCCATTTCATAACTTCATGAATGTGCAATTAACCTCAATAACAACTCAATTAACTCAGTTTTTCATAAATACATTCAGTTTGCTATTAAACCCTTTTTACCCAAAAGTCCTTTCTAATTAACAATAGGGTTTGTCTCAAAATCAATTATCTCGCCCTCAGATATACCTTAAAGCATTATAATTAACAATTCATCATTTTCCTCATGATAATTAGACATAATTTATGAAATCCCCCCCCCCATTCACTGTTCATGATGGGTATAAAACCCTAACAAGGCATGAATCATAATTTTTTAACCCAATCAAGTTCCAAAACCCCCTAATTAACTCATTAAGCATTCCCCCCATGAATTTAACAAGAAAACCCCATCATCTTCTCCCAACTTTCACTATGCATGACACCCTAAAATACCAAAAATAAAAATTAGTTGGGGGAAAGGCCACTTAACATTGAATCCGAGTGTATCTCCTTCCTTAACACTTGAATCCAACTCCAAATCTTCCAAACCTTCCATGGATTATAGAAAAATAACTTTTTCTTTCTTTCTTTTCATCATCTCACATAAGGAAACTTGAGTTTGAAAGTAAGGTTGATGGGTTTTAATCTTAAATATGGTTAATCTCTTGCTAAAATGCTAAGAAAATGAGATTGATCACATGGATTTTGGGTGTGAGGAAGAGAGGAAATGGAATGGGATAAAATGGGGTTAAAATGGGACAAAACGGACTTAAAAAGTTGGGTCACCACTATATGGCTGCTGCCTACCATGCCATAGTCGGTATGGCAGCCTCCTACCATACTGCTTGCCAAGAGCAGTTTTTGTATTTTAGCCACATCTCGCTCGTATGATATCCAAATTACTTAATTTTGGAGGTATTAGAAAAATAACTTTAGGGGATAAAACTTTCATGATAACCACTTTTCCCAAATAAGCCCAAAAATATTTCAAATGTTTAGATAAAGTTGACCCATTTCGTTAATCTTGGTAATTTTCAGCATACAAAATAGTTTTGGTGTATTAATAATAACTTATTCATATAAACTCCAAATTGAGTAATTTTTATTCCATTGGACAGATAGTTTCAAGGGATACAACTTTCATGTTGAACATAATTTCTAAATCAGTCAATAAATATGTCAAAAAGTGAGTACAAGTGACCCTAAGTTGTAATGTTCAGTTCCCTTTCACTATGTATTGAGGTTTACAACATAGACTAACTTCAAAATCATGGGGTATTGCATATGCATTCCAAATCACTTTACAATTTCAATTATTCTTATGTTTATTCATCCTAAAATGATAATTTAATAACATTAATTTCATCCCAAACTCAAGTAACAATCGGTCCGTTACAAGGGATTACTCAAATTTCAGAATTAACACTAATGATACATCACCCACAGCCACATTTTACATACAACACCTCAAATCTCCCAATAATCACTTCACACACATCATATTTATGAAATAGGGCATGTTCAAGCTATTCATCACTTTATTTGTGGTCAATTGCCAAAAATCACCTATTCGGTTCTTTTTACCAAAAGTTTTCTATTATACATAACTCCATAGGCTATTTTCATTCTAATTGCATCTGATGCTAAAACTAATGTCTCACACATATATCATAACTCCTATGATGACTAGTTTAGGTCCTTTGTACATCTTAAATACATGATTTTGCTCAAATTCACATATCAAGTTCTTTTCACATAACCTTCAACTTAATAGTTCAAAACTCCAAAACCATCTCAAAACTTCAATTCAATAGCTCTTGCATATTACATTGCAAATAATATTCATGTCACATCAGTCATTCAAGTCATATAACTGACTTTACTCAAAATCATTTCTTAGGCCTAATGGCTAAAATAGCCCTCACAACCATTATCTTGACATTTAACACCTCGCGGTTACAGTTTGGTACTAGAATCCTTCATTGGTATATGAGTGTAGTACCCTAAAATGGGGGTGCTAGAGAGTGGTATCAAAGCATGGTTCTCAATGTGTAATGACATTAGCTATTGGATCTGAGATAGAGAACAATTGTAATAGATAGGAATTTATGAACTTACAACTAGTGGGGGAATGCTAGTATAGACATTAAGACTTGAGGGCCTAGGTTATTTCATAGTAGAGTAATGTATGCTCTACTTATGTTGTATTGTATGTCAAACTTCAAATCACCATGTCATTTAAATTGGTGTAGTGATGGCACCAAGGGAGCGTATTGATAAGCAAAAGGCACCTATGATAGAGGAGGAGCCAAAAAGGAGAATTATGAGGTCGAGGACCACAGTAGTTGTGATATGCAAACCTCAAGTAGAAGCTCCTAGGAGAGAGGGGCTAATTGAATAGATCAACACTTAAAGAATAGTTCAGAATGAGGAAGGGAATGAGGCTTCAAGTGAGTTAGACGAGGATTGGGAACAGGATCACGTGGACACTGGGTGGCCAGAGGTTGAAAGGAGACCAACTGCTGTGAGCACGGTCATGCTAGATGTATCGGGTCCTAGTGGTGTTGGTGGGGCAGCTCCACCAATGTAAGTGGCAACGCTAGAGATAAGTGTGATGATAAATTTGATGCTGGGAATGTCACAAAGTCTTCAAGAACTTGTGCAAATGCAAAGGAGGTCAATAACATAATTGACACCATAAATGGAACCATGAGAGGCTGAGCAAGTAGTGAGACATAATAGCACAAGAAGAGATGCAGTAGAGTTGGGTTAGTTATTGCAAAGACAACCTGAACTGGAGCTGAATATGAAGTATTCCATAACACTAAGCCTCCTACATCTAAGGGTGAAAAGGATTATAAAGTATTTGATGAGTGGATCTTTGGGATGGAGAAGATATTTACCTATATGGGATGTCCTGAGAGACACAAAGTCCCTTATGCTTTCTACAAGTTGGAAGGTGATGCGGAGAGATGGTGGAAAATGGAGAAATAGACTCTACCTAAATGGGGTGTTGTCTTGCAATGGGAGAATTTTTGGGGGAGGTTCTTTAGTCGTTATGTGCTAGAGAGTGAGAGGGCAAGGAGGATTATAGGATTTATGTCCCTTTATCAAGTTAAGAAGATGGTTGAGGAGTACGATGAGCAATTCAGATCATTGGCTCAATTCATACCATAGGCACAAGCAGATTCTATGGAAATAGCTAGGAAATTCTAGGAAGGTCTAAGACTGTCCATCAGAAGTGATGTAGCTCCCTTTATGCTAACCAAGTATGAGGACATTCTAGAAAGACCACATGTGGTAGAGCGAGAGGAGTATAATAACATCAATGATAGGAAATGTGGTGCTGCGGATAATGATCAGAGGTGTAGGTAGAAGCATAAAACCAACCAAGGAAATAATGTCTTTACTAGGGGTGTGTGCTATAGCTATAAACAACCAGGACATCGAGCTGCTGAGTGTCCATTGGGTTCGAGGACACAGGAAGGGCAGAAGGCCAAAGTAGTATCAAGACAAGCAAGGGGAACCAGACAGATGCCAACTCAAACACTAGGACAAGGACCTGGAGGGCCAATCACATGCTATCTTTATGGAAAATAGGGTCATCTCAGGTGAGATTATCCCACATTGCAAGGTGAAGGTGCAGATCGTCAAGGGCTACAACAACCAATGTGTTAAGGAGCTCAGATGAGAGGCAGAGGTAGAGGACTATTTTTGGCATTGGGACACCAACAGGGTGAGCATAGACAGTACCATGCCCCATGGCATCAATATGAAGAGTAGAGGCCTCAGATGGCTATGGTGATTCAGGCAACCAATGTGCAAGAAGCTCAAGCTGCAGAAGGAGTGGTGACAGGTGATCTTTTTGTCTGGAAATATATGACTCATGTTTTGTTTGATCCTAGTGCATTTAGATCTATTGTATTTGTGGTGTTTGTGAGTAAAGCTTGTTTTCCTAAGTTTTCCATGCATGATGTTGTTCAAGTATCTACTCCTTTAAGAATAGTTAGTACAACTACCAAAATTTGTCGGTGTGTTCCCATAGTAATCAAGAGTAGATAGTTCTTGGCTAATTTGTTCATGTTCGATATGGATGGGTAGGACATCATATTGGGTATAGATTAGTTAGTAAAGTATGAGGCTAGGGTGAACTATAAAACTAAATAGGTGACTTTGAGAACCCTAGATGAGGAATGTATCTTTAAGATTTTATCGAAGGGGAAGGTGCCTAAACTTATATTGGTAATGAGAGCCATAAGCCTAGTGAGGAAAGGGTGAGAAGCATATTTGGTGTCTGTTGTGGATGCTCATTTGGAGCATAGGCTAGTGAAGGAGATATTTGTAGTAAGGGAATTACTAGATGTGTTTCCAAATGAATTACCAGGGTTACCCTCAAAAAGAGAAGTAGAGTTCAACATTGATCTTTAGCCTGGAGCTAGGTTGATATCAAGAGCTCCATATCATATGGCACCAATAGAGATCACAAAGCTAAAAGTGCAACTACAAGATTAGATGGACAAGGGGTTTATTCCCCTTAGTGTGTCACCTTGAGGAGCTCTAGTACTATTTGTGAAGAAGAAAGATGGAACTTTGAGGTTGTGCATTAATTACAGGGAACTTAATAAGGTGACCATAAAGAATAAGTATCCATTACCCTGTATTGATGATTTTTTGGATCAGTTGCAATGGGCCAGAACATTTTCAAAACTTGATTTGCAATCAAGTTATCACTAGATGAGGATTAAGACTACAAATGTGTCTAAGATGGCCTTTCAAATGAGGTATGGACATTATGAATTTTTATTGTTGCCCTTTGGTTTGACGAATGCCCCTGCAGTTTTTATGGATTTAATGAATAGAGTGTTCGGGCCATATCTAGATCAATTTATGGTGGTGTTTATCGATGATATTCTGATCTATTCAAAGAGTAAGGAAGAACATGAGCACCATTTGAGGATCATATTGTAGAAGCTAAGGGAAGAGAAATTGTATGCAAAACTAAAGAAATTTGACTTATGATGAATAGTGTGGCATTTCTAGGGCATGTGGTCTTAGGAGATGGAATTTTAGTGGATCGTCACATGATAGAGACAGTAGCGAACTGGCCAAGACCAACTAATGTGATAAAAGTGAGGAGTTTCTTGAGTTTGGCAAGTTATTATAGGAGATTTGTGGAAGGGTTTTCCACAATTGCTATCCCTTTGACAAGATTGACCTAGAAAGGAAGTAAGTTTGATTGGACTGATTGATGTGAGGAAGCTTTCTAGGAATTGAAGTGGCGTTTGGCAGAAGCACCAATTTTGACAATGCCATCGGTTCAAGGAGGATTTGTTGTGTATAGTGATGCTTCGAAAAATGGACTTGGATGTGTGTTGATGCAGAATGATAATGTGATAGCATATTGTAACGCCTAAGGCATTGAAATATGGGAAGTGTTGTGAAATATTTATGATGAATGTGAACAGAATGGAAAATTTGAAATTTATTAAGCCATTATTTAAGTGTAAGTGTGGAAAAATTGTGATAGACGTTGGATATACATGTGAATGGGGCGGTCAATATGTGACTTGATCTAGCAATTTGGGGGTATATAGATATACATTTTTATCATTATGATGTGAGAAAATAATGGTAAATGAAAAGGAAGAAAATATAAGAAAAATGAAGAAAAATAAGGGGAATAGGCATCCAGCAGGGTGAGGGTCACAGCATCTAGATAAGAGCCACATCATCATGCAGTGGACAGGTAAGCACTACAGTGACTGAGCGAGAGCTGTGGAAATTAGCATCCAGTAGGTGAGCACTGCAAGACCCAATTGAGTGTCGCGACATTTGTTTGTTGGTGACGCACTGGACCACCGAAAATTTGACTTTTTAAGGGCTTCTTTAGCCCATTTTATTTTATTTTCTTCCTCCTCTTCTTCCCTAATGCCCTAACTCATTATCCTAGCCCCACTAGACTTGATTCCTTGCTCTTTTGGCTAGAACCTAAGTAGATTTAGATGTATAATTGTAAGGCCCTAGAAATTTTAAAAATGTAAATTTTCACTATTGTAAAGTTTCAATAATTTTTCTAGTGCGACATATTGTAAAATTGAATTTTTGAAAAATTTTATTATCAAAAAATTATAAAAATAGATGAAATATCCATATTAATATGAGGATGATGAGGACATATGTTAACTAATAATTAACAGGTGAAGAAAAATTAAAAATTACATGTGGAAAGTTGAAAAACCGTGTTGCCAGTAATTTCTAGAAAATTTTAATTTAATCAAATTTAATTAAAAAATAAATAATTAAATTATGGAAATAATAGATGGGAAATTGACTTGGGCATATGATATATCAAATGGATGACTCAAATGTGTAAAGAATGATAATTTGATGGCATTTTGAAAATTCAAGAGAGTG
>JAYJMB010025292.1:0-21916 GCA_036873735.1 Pouteria campechiana
TATCTATTTTGTAAATACATGTGTATTGAGGAATAGTGAATATTCCTTGAGTATGTAGAGAATGGAAGTATGTGATTTTATGAATGCAATGGGATATTAATTATCCCACAAATAGTATGTATGCATGAATATAAAAAGGGATAGAGAATATCCCTTGTATTGAATGAGGAGCTATAAAGTACCTTATGTTATACTCATCCTTATATATAGATGTCTTCTAGATGAAAGAGATAAGGAATATTCCAGTTTTGTGATAATAATGTATAAAATAGAGGGGATGGATTATATCTCTGGGTTGTATTGATAGGAATGTTTATGGATAGTATGAGGATTTGAGCCTCATGGTATGTTTGTTTTTGTATTATACATGACAGGATGAGATGGAAGTATATTGTAGTTATGGTTGTGATTGTATATGCCTGAAGGGCGTAGGGTGTTGTATTGGATTGAGGAGGAGTTAAGCCTTCTGGACATATTTAGATTATGTTATTTTGACTCATGTTCTAGGTTAAAACATGTGTATTAATCATGATTTATTATTATTGTTTATTAATTGTGCCTACTTACTGAGTTGCCCGGACTCACACCTCATTTCTTAATTTTTTTTTAGTTGACAGGTCAAACAAAGGATGTATGAGAGAGAGAGATTGAAGATCTTTCGATGGTATGATTGTATATTGGGATTGGAATCCTATTTTGTATTGGTGTGTAATTGTAACTCATAATGTAATAGTTTAATTATAGTTTAAAGAATTCAAAGGATTTATAAAGTAAAGTATTGGCATGTCTAGTAGATAATATATAATATGATGATAGTATGATATGTTTCTCCTAGGTTGTAATATCATCATGGTCTGATACAAGTCCTGTGGAGTTAAAGGTGTTGTATGGATGAATGGAGAAATTATGGAGTGTTTTAAATTCTTATTTATGAATTTTAGTTGAAAAGTTATATTATATTGAATGTTGAATGTTTGTACCCTAGGTGGACAACCCCGTTTTTAGGGAAGGCTCTGTTTAATTTTCTGTAAAAATTAGGTAAATTAGAAAGTGGTATCAGAGAAACCTACCTTGGAAATGGGAAAGTTTTTATGTAATTATAGTGGATTTATAGTGTAAATGATGCAACGGCCCCCCCAGAGGGTGGAGCATTACAATTATCAATTAAACACATCATCCAAGAATCATATTTCTATATTCAACATAGGAGTTGATTACAAAAGAAATTTATCAATGTAAGGTAGCAAATTTAGGCAAATTCTGGTACTTATAGAGTCAAATTTGAAAATTATGTTCAACATCAAAGTTGTAGTCTTTATTATTATCTTTTTAGTACATCAAGAATGAAATGATTTTAATTTTTTATAAGAAAGTTATAACTAGAATACTATAGCTATCTCCAATAGTTGAAACTTAGTTTAAAATTTCACTCTACTAAAAAGGTGTCACTTTAAAGCCCAATAACTATACAAAAAGGTTGATTCAATAAAAGTGATAAACATAAAAGTTGTATCGCTTTAACATATCTATCCAAAAATTTAAGAATCACTTAATTCTGAGTGTGTACAAGAAAGTTATGATCCAAATATTAAAACTGCTCTAGATGATATGAAAATTGTAGAAAATAACTTGGGATGAAACAGACTATCACATATTATTTGAATTTCCTCATCATATGATTTCAAGTTGTATCTGTTCAAATATTCTTACAAATATTATGGTGATGAATAGTAGGAACAATGGATAAAGTGTGGTGATTTATGACATGAGCATAAGTTTTAAACATTCATAAAGATTTAAGCTATTTTATTAATTATTTCAATCTTGGGAATTCAAGCCTTAATGATGATTACAGAAGGAATGGCTAGGCATGGAATGCCTATTCAAGACCTTAAACCATGAGGTTTGCCAAACAAGTTTGACTATGCCTTGGGACTATAATTATATTAAGGATTAGTTATTTTATATATCAATTTAAAGTTTCAAAATGATTTAGTTTAGAAATAATAAATTCAATTCAATTCAAATCCAAAGAAGTTAAATGTATAATATACGATAGTGAATTGCATATGTTCAATGTACTTATTATTTAAATATATATCAAGTTTAGCAAACTTATCTCTTTTTTCACTTTCTTTTCCAATTTCTGCATTTGAGCTCATAAATGATGATGACAATCTTGACATTTCATTTCAACTATTTGTTTAGTTTCTTCAGCTTGAAGTTTGTAGATTGTGAAGATGATTTTGATTTCTCATCATTCTGTTTTTGTCATGTGCTCATTCCAAGCTTTTCCTGAATACACTTGAGAGATTCTTACACTTTTTCTTTCATTAGCAAAATCAAAAAGATGTGAGCTTTGTGCAGTAACTTAAATAGTGCAATTCCTTTTTATCATGAAATAGTATGCAATTAAATATTTAGACTACTCAACAAAATAGAATACACTTCATCATTTTGAATGAATCATTCATTACTTAAACTGTTTGCTTCTTATACGAATGTTTTCTTTTTCTTAGGTGTCTCTAAATTCTATTTCAATTTATGTTTTAGTTTTGTATCATGATATCGTTTGATTTGGGTTGTTGTAAACTAAACTTTAGCATTCTATTCATATATGAATGAAATCATATTAGATTGAGTATGGACAATAAAACAATATAATAAAGTTTGGTTTTGAGTTACCATACCTACACTTATCTTTCTTTTATCTCTAGTTTCTTTAAATATCTTCTTCATCCAGTATCAAGAAGTCATTTAACATTTGATGGAGCTTGATAGATTTTCTTTTCTTCATCTTCTTTCTTTTTGTTGACTTGCTCTAAATCTTTGCTTTTTGTTGCAAGTCCACCTTCATAGATTTGGCTATCTTCATTTTTTCTTTCTCTACATCACTACCTGCCAAATCTTCTTCTTGAAGCTCAATCACTTCTTGAGATTACTTCTCCTCAAACTATGATTGTTGTTTAATCTATAGTGCTTTGGCTTTCACAGATTGATCATCTTTCTTCTCTTCTTCTTTATCTTCATTTTCTATAGTCAATTCAATCTCAGTAGAAGAATTAGTAAAAATTGAGTACAAATCAATTTGCTCCTTAGAAATTGTCTATAACCTATCCAACATTTTTCTTGCACTCTTACAGGTTATGACAAACTTGCAAATGGTAGGGCAGAGAGCATGAAGTAAGGCATTCATTACTTTAACATTTTCTTGCTCTTCTCTCACTTCATCCTCACTTATGCCAATGAAAATGATTTTCAATAGCTAGAGGTTATTAGCCATAAGATGTATTTACAATCTCCTCTTCAATTGTGCATAATCAGATCCATCATAATATGAAAGTTGGGAGGTGGAGTATTCTACACGGAATATAAAGGATGATGGTATTGTTGGACCCTAACTGGATGGTAACTCAAGAGTGGGGGGAGCGGGTTGAATTGAGATTTTAAAACTTTTGGCCAATAACTTAAAAGATGTGCTTAAAATATAATTGCAGCATATACACACTAATTTTTATAGTGATTCGGCCCTTCCTGGGTTTCTACTCCATTTCTCTAAGTTAGTCTCCTTTACTGAACTCAAGTTTTACTATAGCACTTGTTGGTTTTGCAAGTTTACCAACAACTTGCTGGTTTTCCAAGTTCAATAAAAACTTTTATAAGTTGGTTTTCAAGCTTACTAACTAACTTATACATGTTGGTTTCCAAGCTTACCAAACAAATTACTAGTTTTTCAAAGCTAGCCAGAAACTTTTACAAACTGTTTATTTCAAAGACCTTACTAACTAACTCTTTGTTTTTCAAATGGAATATACAAAAATAATGCCTCTTACTTAGGCAAACATGTACAAAAATTAAATCTTAATTGAAAGAACAAAGTAAAAAATGAGATCAGATTCAAACTCCTTTTAAGGTTGATGCAAAACTGATTATGAAAACTCTAAATGCTTTGTCAGTGTTGTAGTAACTTTAGTTGAGTGATGAAAAATTGTGAATGCTCTTTCTTGAATCAAAGATGATTTTCAATGTAATCTCTATTGTATTAAGTGTTGTCTTATTCCTTTCTATGTAGAATTTGAAAAGTTTTAGTGGTTGCAATTCTTGGCACCATTTTCAAATTAATTAGGCAAAGTTGATAATGACTTTTGCAAATTATTGGGATTTAAAAATTCAAAAAAGAGTGCTCAGAACTTTTATCCTTCGATTCATACCTTAACAGAACTTCTGAAGTGCTTCTTTAGAATTTCTGTGGTAATTATATTTTGGCAGTATCCTCTTCAGAAATTCTGTCCACTGTTTTATCCTTCAACGGTCATAATTTTGGCTTCTGAAGAACTTCTGAGTTGCCTCTAATTTGCCTATGAAGTTTAGGCTTTACTTCTTTATGGCTTTATTGAATCATGCTTTACTTGAGCATGCCTCTAAGAATGCTTCTGACTTAATTCCATATAGTTTGTCATGGTTTCTATATTACTTCTATGTAATGTGATAGTGTTCTAAATTTCTTCTGTGCAGCATGACAGAGTTCTACATAGCTTCTATGTAGCATGATAGAGTTCTATGTTGCTTATTTGCAATTTGTTAATGTCCTGCATAATGTGACAATGCTTTTGCATTTCTTCTTTGTGGCATGACAGTGCTTCTGCATCGCTTCTGTCTTTTTGAGATTTCTTTTGGCTTAGTTTTGTATACCCAAAGGTTCTTCTAGATTGATTCTGTGTAGCATATTTATCATTCTGGGTCACTTCTATTTAGCCCAAGTTGCTTTTGTTATTTTTTTGAAGATCTTCTGAATATAGATATTTTTTCAATTTGATGTCTGACTTACCTCTCTGCTTCTTTTATTTTTTGATATTGCTTTATTTTGATTCTGAGGAAGTTCTTATTTGCTTCTGATGTAGCTCTAAGATACATCTGATAATTTTTGAGTGCTTTTGAGTTATATATCCTATTTCTGATGTTATTCTGAAGTGCTTCTGCGTAACTTCTAATTTGTTCTTAACTTCTAATCTTTCATGCTAAGCCTTTATTTAAACTCTGAATAATTTTTGAAAGTCCTTTTATTTGAGCATTCCTTTGTATATATTTCTTTGAAGGATTATTATAATAATTTTATAGTTAACACCTTTGTTTACTTCCCTTAATCTATTTTGATAATTGATATTACAACACTTAGAAAGTAATTTTATTAATTCTTCACTCATTTATTTGTTTATCATCAAAACTAAGTTATTTAATCTCATTCATCATCAAAATCAAGCTTAGTAAAGGGGATAGACTTAACAAGTATTGGGTTAGCCATGTAGATCTTTACAATTAGTTATGTAGCCCACTCTGATACCACTTGTTGAATTAGATGGTTTTCAGTGTATTCTCAGATTTCATTAAGTGTTGCCTTAATCATCTTTTTATAAACTTTGAAAATATTTAGTCATTGTAACCTTTGGTACCATTTTCAAATTTATTAGGCAGAGTTAGTAACAACTTTTACAATCTGTTAACCTTTAGAATTTCAGAGTCAAATACCCAGAACTATTGTCATTTGATCCATAGTTTAACAAAACTTTTGGAGTGGTTCTTTAGAATTTCTATGATAAGTAATTTCTTGGCAATATTCTCTTTAGATTTTTTGTGCATTGATTTTGCTATCAATGATCATATTCTAAGCTTTTGAAGAAATTTTGAGAGACTTCTGATATATCTATTAAAGTTAGATTTTGCTTTTGTTATTCTTCTTTGACTCTTACCTTTTTGAAGATGCCTCTGAGAATGCTTCTGAGTTGATTTTGAGAATCTTCTAAGAATTGTGTCACCATTTAGAGTTGCTTATGACATGTTGAAATTTCTTTTGGCATAATTTTGTATGCCTTGATATTGCTTCTGAGGATCTTCTGAATGTGGAATGATTCTTCTGATTTAACTTTGAGGGTCGAATTTACTTCTAACGTTCTTGACTTTTTCAGTTTGCTTCTTACATATTCTTGTCTTATTTCTGAAAGTCTTATGAGAAGATTCTAACTTCAAATTTTACTTCTGGATTAATTCTATACACCTTGGTTTTTTTTCTAATGTTCTTTTGAGGAACTTTTGACGTCCTTCTATAGTTCTGAGAAAACTTTGATTTCAGTTCTATAAATCTAAGAATGCTTTTGTTGTAGTTTTGCAATTTTGAGAATGCTTCAATTGTAGTTTTGAAATTCATCTGATAACTTCTAAATACTTTTGAGTTTCACATTATGTTTCTGATGGGGTTCTAAAGTACTTCTGATTACGTTCTGATTTGATTCTTGAATTCTTCTTAGCTTCTAATTTACATGTCAAGTTTTTGAATAGATTCTGATATACTTCTTAGCAATTTTTGAACAAAATGTTATTTGAACATTTCTTTAAAATATCTTCCTTTGAAGATTTAATGTAATAATTTTATAATTAATACCTTTTATTACTTGCAATTACTCTCCTTAATCTATTTTGATATTTAAATGCTGCATCACTTGAAAAGTAATTTGTTAGTACCTTAATTCTTCATTTATTTGCTTGTTCATCATCAAAATTTAGTTGTTTAATTTCTTTCATTATCAAAATCAAGCTTAGTAAAGGAGTTAGACTTAACATAGTGGTCGATTGACCCTTCTTGATTCTACCATAACTGTTTGCCTTACAGGATCACACTAAGGTAGAGATTAAAATGTGAATTCCAATTTTAGTGCCTTGCTCTAATACCAATTGTTGGCCCCTAGCTTGCTATACTACATAGGGTGTATGGAAAAGATGGAATCCAAATGGTGCAGGAAAAATAGATGGGTCATATCAGTGCAGAAAATAAAAGCAATGGAATTACACAAGCATACAGATAGTAAAAACACAAGGATTATAATGGTTCAGGTCCCCTTAACACCTACTCCACTCTTTAGGCTTTTCCCAACCTTGGGTTCTACTAACACCCATGGAAATAACCTCCCTTAGTTTTACAAGCTGACTAATAATTCTACACAATCTAGTTTCTCAAAAGCTCACCAAAAACTCATACAATCTTATTTTTGAGATATAAAGCAACTCCCCATTGGTTTTTAGAGCTTACCAATAACTCAATATACAAATAAACATGTACAGAAAATTGCCTTTGATAAAACACTTCGTTCTCCTTTGAAATGGTGAAGATATAACTCTGAAGTTCTTTGTTCATTGAAGTCTATTGGAGTAAATGTACTATTTAGAATCTTGATTTCTTAAGTTAAATATGTATTTAATCCACTTAAGAATCTTCTACTTCTTTCGTTGAACTCTTATTTATAATCTTCTAAATAAGCTTCAAGCTATATCAAATCTAACTGAAGAGGAGTTTGAAACATCTTGATTTTATTGAGTAAATCTTACATTTAAGCTTTATTTCGTGTACATCTCAGCCTACCTAAAGGCATACTTTGTATATCTTTATTTTGTTATTAGGGCTTGAGATTTCTACTAGAAAGAGAGCATACTTTGTATATCTTTATTTTGTTATTAGGGCTTGGGATTTCTACTAGAAAGAGGGTTATCTTTGTAGCAGAATTGTATTGAAAGAGTTCCCTCATAAGCTTGGTGAAACTAGGTGTTGTTGTTAAGAGTTTCTATTCCATAGTGGATAGTGGAACCCATGGTTGGGATACCTTAGAAAGTGGAGTGGGTGGTTAGTTTTGGTCCCTTTAGGCTTTACTTAATCTAAGAGAAAAGGAGTGAATTGGGTTTATAAAAAAAATTATTTTACCTTTGTTAATTAATTTCCCTCTTTTCATATGCTCGTGTGATTTACTGTGAATAAGTAGTGTAAAGTAAAGTGCAAGCAATTAAACCAATCACACATAGGTGACACAATATATAGTGATTCGAGACAACTTTTCTACTCCACTCTTCTAAGAGCACACCTCTTGTGCCTTGGATTCCACTATCTCTTGTAATGGAATACAACTAATACACTTAGCATTTTTCTAAATTTCAGCTCTAGGGAGCATAAACAAGTTAGTAATTGATTGTAAGACACACTCCAAAAATTAAGTTGTTCTTCTTAATTCTAGCTCAAGGAGGCATAAACCTTGGTACTTCTTGCACTCTTCTATATTCTAGCTCTAGGGGGCGTAATGCAAATCAATAAGTTGTTTTTGAGACATATTCCAACAAACACACTTGTTCTTCTTGAGATTAATCTCTTCTACCAACTCAAGATATACATAAAAGATAAATAATAAAGAGATTACACATTTTGGCTAGTGTGGTGATTTAGCAATAGGGAAGACTTGATCTTTGAGCAGCTCTTTGTAGTACAGAACATCTTCACTTTGTATTATAGAAAAAGGCCTTGTGTGAAAATTATGAAGTTGAAAGCTCTTGAATGAATATGAAAAATATTTTGTGCTTCGCCTTGGCATTGTAAAAATTTTTTAAATGTTAAAGCTTAATCCTCAACTTGTTCAACCCTTGAAACATCCCAACATCTCTCCCTAAATAGATCTGCTAAAAATTTTAACCGTTAGATATGAACGGGTAGTAATTTGTGCCTTTGTAATTTTCAAATTTTTGACCACTGGAATCAGCAGGTGATATCGTAGGTGGCTGCGGTATTTGGCTACTCTCCAGGCGATATGGTAGGTAGTAAGATGAAATGTTTATGGTTAAAACCCTGACTTTTCTTCCATAACCTTTTCTCTATCCATTGGTAGGCAGTACCACAAGCGACTATGGTATTCCACTTTACCCAAGGCAGTATGTGCGGGTAGCATGGGCTTGCCAGGCAGTTCTTCTTCTAACATTCAGAAGATTTGAAGTGAACTTTAGAACCTCTGAAGAAATGCGGTAGGTCATACATCATGGTGCCTTAAGCTTTGGCTGCGCTCGCAAGTGACTGTAGTATCAGTTGCAAATGTCTAGGGACTTCATTTGTTCCTGGAACACCACGGGCAATTTTTGTGGGTGGCTATGATGAAGCTAGGGGGTAGGGGATTAGCGTGGGCAGCTGCAGACCTACACTTGGAATTTCTACACTATGCCACTTTTTAAGCCTTGACATTTTAAATATAAAATTCCTTATTCATTTTCTTTTATGATTTTCAAATTGAGTATTTGGTGTGAAGGCTACACACACACACATATATATTTATATTGTAAAAGTTATTTTAAGGTATAGAATGATATCTCTTTGAGGCAAATGTTTTCATCTTTGCAAATATATCTCACTTAATAGCTATCATTCAAATACTTTTATTTCAAACATCATAATCATGAAAATATGAGACGTTCATCAAGGTAGAAAGCATTCATGACATGAATAATATTCTTTCAATTTATGTGCTATAGTTTTGAAGATATAATAATCTCATTAGCCTATTTCAAGTGTATATTGATCCAACTAATCACAATACAATAAACCAAGTTTAATGCAATATGGATCATTACAATTTCTCTATTCTATTATAAACATTTAGTTTATTTTAAGTGAACAACCTATGTAATATGCTTGCAGCTATTGTGCTTTGATAATATAATCATATTCCAGGCATATCTATTTACATTTCAATGCTTCCTAAACTTAGCAAAATGCTTCATTAGCTTAAATTAAGTCTAAAACAAGTTTTGTTGTTATCGAAATCATACACCTAGGTCTAATACTTAGTTGTCCTAAGCAAATATACTTCATTGTGTGTTTATTATTTTGTATGCTTATGTGCTTTTATTACTATCTTTTTCTCACTCTTGTGCATTTATTAGGTTTTCTAATCTTACTAGGTTTCATACTTTACCATACACCTTGTTTTTGGGACCAACTGACCTTGGTCATGAGAGAATACTTTTGAGGAGCACGAAACCCAATTGAACTATAGCATTAGTTTCTCGCATTCCCCAATTTACTATCTAAATAAACATCCTCAACCACCCTTTCAAAAACTATCATGGTTTATAAGTGATAGGCCTAAAAGGCAATTTAAGTGGTTGCCCCATCTTAAGTCATGGTATGTTATTTGTGGACCATATGTCCACGTTGTAATAGAAATCCAAGTAGGTATTATATTGCATAGTTGCGTGAGTGAATAGATAAGTCTATTCCTAGTTGGACTCGTATATGTTAAGAGGCTTCCTTTCTATATTGTCTATGGTTATTCCTTGGGAATCCATCAATTTTAGTTCCTAGGAATTTGAAACATGTAAATGGTAGGAGACTCTGGTAGTTGACTCACAAAGCGAGAGAAAGGATTTATGAGAAAGACTTGTAAAGGAAATCAATCAAATTTTAGGAATTTCACATTTTCGTATAACAAGGTATGTTGGTTATTGTTAATTATATATGTGACAATCCAATAGTGGCATTGGTTAGATTTGCTTTTCCTAAATCTAATATACACAAATAATTTATTTATTTTTATGATTTAAGATTGATAATTTTTTATCCCTAAGATGTTAGAAGATGAATTGATGGTGCAAACAATTGAAAATTAAGTAAAATAGACATGTAAGTAAATAGATTAAGATTTTATAGTAGCATGTATGCAATTTACATTTGGTGAATGAATATATTTAATGCATTATTTAAATTAATGCTTGAGATCATGTTAGAAATTCATGCTTGGATGATTTTTAGAAACCATTGATTTGTTGGGAGGCAGTGGGGCCCACTAAACCCTAAGATGCTTAATGCCCTTGCCTAATAGTTTTTAATGCCACTTATGAAGCTTGTGTAAGCCATTGGATTGATGGAAATCCTAACATGGTGAGTAGGGGTGTGCATAGGCCAGCTTTGTTCGGGTTTGAGATTGTCCAGCCCTAACCCTATGTGTAAAATATGTGTTCAACCCTAACCCCTGCCCTACTTCTAAAACCTTTACTCTAACCCTTTGAGTTTGGTTTAGGTTTGAGTTTTTAATACACACCCAAATATAAAAGGGTTCAAACATTTAGAACTCCATATATGCATTAGGTTTTTGCCAATTTAGTAATGCAATTGAACGGTTTAAACTTTACATCTTTTATAAGATTCACCATTGCATTATAAGATGTTGCCAACCACATAAGGTCCTCTTACAATTTAAAAATGCATTCCTTAAACTCACCACAAACAATACCAAACAAAGAAGAAATTCTCCCAAACTAACTCATCAATGTGCAAAGACCGATGAACACAAGATTCACACAATCACAAAAGTTGAATGCCTATATCCTCCATTCGATCCTATTTCCCATATGAATTAATTTTTCAAAGGTCCAGATCATCTACTTTCAATTTCCTAGCATTGAATTATGTAAAAAGATGTACAATGATGAGAATACAAAATATCATATTTAATTCCATTAATATTAAGAATTTTATACTTATTTGGCTCCTATACACACTCATTATTTTTATATTCTATTTTAGGAAACAATTGGAGTGGTTAAGTGCAAAAAGAAGTCAATTGAAGAATTTTGGACAACTTTAGCATCACTCTGTATTTTGGCCATAACTCTCTCATCTGACCTTCGATTGAGATCATTAAATATGTTCTGAAAATATAAGAAAATGTTCTACAACTTTCATGTTTGGAGTTTTGAGAGATAAGGATAACATCAAGGGAAAATATAGGAAGAATGTCAAAGCTAGGATGAAGTGCAAAGGAGAAGCAATAAGGAGAAAAGCAGTCGAAGGCAGGAGATTGGTGCTATCGGCGCCCACCTGGCACCGCTGGCACCAACCCCCTTCACACCACCACCACATCAGACAGCAAGGTAGCACTGGCAGTGCCTGAATCTGTTCCCACTTTTCAAAAGTTACAGAAATTATTATTATGTGTATTTTTGACTCTGTATAAATAGCAGTTTTCTCGAGTTTTTTAGGGTTCTTTTACTAGGGTTTGGAGAGGACTTTTTGGTAGCTTTCGATAGAGAATTTTCTCTCTTCTCTCTTTTCTATTTTATTTTCTTTATAATTTTATGACCCTGATGGCTAAACTTTTATTCCTAGTTTAAGGAGACAGAAGCCTTATAATGAATATACTATAAGATCTAATTTGATTTAATTATTCAATTTACACTTTGAGTATTAAATATTCTTCTTTATTTATGATTATAATTGTTATGTTTAATTACTATGAGGCCTATTAGTTTATTATTCATTGCAATTTATTCCTAAATTAGATTTCAAATCCGTAATTATTTGATCCCTCTAATTTACGAAACAACCAGGGTTTAATAATTTGTTAGTTTTATACTTATTTAATCTTAGGAAGAATATTTAACTAAATTAAATACAACCGCTAGTGCTTGTGTTGTTTAGCTTCACCAATCTCTACAAATCTTATGGCTGCTATTAGATTAAACCTTTAACGTTGATATTGGGTTGTTTAGTAGTTAGGTTTAATTAGAATGTTGGTTTCTAATTAATTATATTGAAAAAGAGATAGGAAAAATAATTTCAATTGTGAATATTCAAAGTATGATTTAATTTATAATTGCATCAATGATCAGTTATGAGATTCTAATGGTGGATGTTGATTTGAACCAAGGTTTTCTCCTCTAATAGATTGCTTTTATAACACTTTCTTTATTATATTCAAAACCCCTCATCTCTTGTTCATGTTGCATAAAACTAAGCTAGATACTCCTCATGGGATCAACCCTTATTCAGACTACTACAGTTAATGTAATTGGAGTAAGGTTCTAAATTTGATTACCTATGATAGCATACCATACAATAAACAGATGCTAGAGATGTTATCTCAACTTCTTGTGCCCAATAACATTCATGTACAACAAATGCTGATACACCACATTTGACACAAGAGATCCACATTATTTTTTTATATATAGTGGCCGGGTTCGGGTTCAAGTTCAACTTGGATACCAGAACCCTGGATCTAGGCTGAACCCATCATTTAGTGAGTTTTGGGTAGGATCTACCCAATTTGATTTCTTAAAAACATTTTACAGCCCAATGGTATCCAAATTCAAGTTAGGTTTAAGCAGGTTCGGGTTGAAACCGAGCCCATGAGCACCCCGAATGGTGAGGATGTATGTGGACATTACAACGCAGAGAAATCCATGCATAAAAGACAATTTTTTTAATAAAAACAATGCATGTTAGACAAAGATAAGATAAGGAATGGATTTCGACACTGAAAATTCAAGCTGTTGGTGTGCATGGACAATCTGAGAATCTAGCTGCGAAGAAAAGATGGTGTGCTAGAATCTATGCATGGAAACCATGTTTAATTATATACATATATATACATGTAAAATCATAAGTGAATGTATATGCACGCTAGGAAACCATGTCTGGCTTAGAGAATACATGTCTTGGACTAATGAACAAACTATTAATGGAATCACTTAGAGCACGTTGTTCTTGCTATCACCATGCATGGTTTGAGCATGTTTTATTATGAATTATCAACACTGGAGTAATATTCCAATCCACTCAATGCCAAGGCATGAGTCTTGGTGGACTGCACAGATGGTGTGAACCACTAGAGTTACCACATGCATGTCACTTTGTGTTGAAAACTAAATGTAAATATGGTTCATATGTGGATATCCATAGTGTTGTGCTCATACAACTAGATGTATGGAATCCATCATGGGTTAAACATTACATTCCATATGTTGGTTTTAGTGGTCCCACTAGTAGAGTTTATATGCCGAAAAACTCTAATAAAACCCACTATTCACACATTGTGAAAGTCATATGCGATGACATGCATGACATGTGGACCCCCACCAGTAGCATATGCATGATAGAGAAAATAGGGGAATTGAAAAAAAGCCTAAAAATTCTTGAAATCTTAGATTTATTTTCCTAAATATTAGAAAGCATAAAATTTTAAAAATAAAAAATCCAATGGTCGAAAGTTGTTTATAATTATGATGACTTTTGGTCGTAGATAGCTATTCACGCATGTGCAAGGCCATCCCAATACACCAAAAGCCAACTAAGGCCTAGCTCTATACGGCCTAGTATAGAAACATCTGAGCAGGCCAAGAAAAAGTCGGCCCAAGCACTACAAGCAAGCTAGAACAAGCTGGCTCAGTGTCCATCATACGAGCAAACCAAGACCAAATGAAACAGGCTGCCTAGGCCAATGCGCTAATGGACTTAGCTAAGGCAAACCTCCCATGATTTAGCCCAACACCAGTAGCCTAGACATTTAACCTTAGGCTGGATCTGCCAGTAGCGTCCCAAGCATACCAGAGACAACAACAGACGGCCGTTTTAACAAGATGCACGGATGACCTAGATTCTTTTAGTTGATTTGAGTCCCTAGAACTTGATTTTGATGATCATATAATTGTTTTTATACTTTTGGATTTCTAGATTCAATTCAAGGGTTAAATTACCCAAAAGATGGCTATATGAGGAAATATTAATGAACAACTATGAATAGATAAGATTTTTATATAATTAAATATTATATATATATATATATATTTCATTAATATATCCATTGGTTTCATCTAATATTTAATATCATATTTCATATATTTTTATACATATACTTATATATATGATGCAACAATGAAGTCACCATGCACATGCACAAAGACACATTGTCGATGTATGGTTGTGTCAATTTACATTCTTACCAATTTTCTTCTAATCTATGTAATTTAAATAATTTGAAAATTTGCTTAATGGCATACCATTCAAATATTGCTTGATTATTTATTAATTTATTAGATAATGTTTATGGTATATTTTGTATATGTGGCATATGAGATAATTAAAGTCTTAAGTCTTTTTTTATGTGGATCATAACCTAACAATCTTGAGTAGAGGGTGTGCCAAATTAACCATAAGATAAAATTAGTTGTTGATAAATTATTGGAAGATATAATTTTATTGAATTATTTTGTCAAGAGCACTAGAAATTAGCCTCTTGTGTGGATTAGATAAGTTGTGGGTGGAATGTTTATATAAATGTTATTGAATATTTCGTGGATAGTGAGAATAGTTCCCACATTTTATTTTAAATCAAGGTAGGTAGTAAATTTTCATTTATATAATGGGAGATAATTATTAGTATTCTAAATAAGATATTTTTGATCTGATTATGTAAACAAAATTTTCAAGGTCTACTTAAACTTGAAATAAAACAATATTTTAGATATGTGCATGATTGAGTTTCACATTAAGTGTTGTGAAACGTGGCCTTGAAAAGCATAATAGAAAAAGTCATTAAAGGTGAGAAGTTAAATAAAAAAAAACTATAAATGTATCACAGGAAGGTTCAATACTTTCTCAATGAGCATGAATTGCTAGATCATCTAGCAAATACTATGGTTCAATATGATGAAAGCACCACAACCCAACATCGTTGTGACTAACAAGCTTATAAGACATGATATAAAAAGGATCACAATGCTCGCTTTAGCTTATTTAACTGCATACATGGTAATTTTTTGGAGGAATTTGAGCATTTACTTGCTACTAAACAAACAGGGGATTAGTTGCAAATACAATATAGCGAAATACCAACAACTAGATTGAATGCCCTAATAATTAAGGTTCAATTAATATGTAATGGACCTTAATCATTTAATGGTTGAGAATCTTAGGCCAAAGTCAGTTGGTAATGATTTCATTGATGACCATCAAGTTTTAGTGCTTACAAGATCCTGAACCTTCGTGGAGTTAGGTGAAATTTGTTCTCAACCAAAATGAGGTAATTAGTTATTTTTTCGATATTTTCTACTACCTAGAACTTGAAGCAGAGCATATAGATGTAAACCATAATGCTGCCTTTGTCACTCAAACTAGATAGTATAGGGGATATAGACCCTAGTGCAAAGATCAATATCAAGGAGCCTGATAGGAAATGACAAAGAAGTAAATTCTTCAAGACAAGAATATCATTAAGCACCATAAAGGAAAGTGTATAAGAATAAAAGATAAATTCAAACTCAAATGCTATAATTGTGGATTGGAAAGTCACTTTGCTTAGAAATGTTTCAAATAAAAAAGATGCATCTTGACCTTTATCCTATAAAAATTTTAGTTTGTTCATATGTGTTTATGGTTTATTTGATTCTTGGTTGGATTTTAGATATAGGAGCAACCAAACACATAGCATGTGATCATGCTAGATTATCATTAAGTCCCAATGTATAGATATTATGTTATGGTAGGGAAGGATCACAATAAGATGTTATAGGAGTTGAGACTTATCAACTCAAGCTACAAAATGGACACACTCTACTCTTACAAGATATGCTTTATACACTCATGATCTAGTATAATCTACTTTGAGTTCTGGCGCTTATGAAGTTAGGTTTTTCTTTTCAATTTAAAGACACTAGTTTGTCCATTTACCTTGATATAATATTTTATTATAATGGTCATTTGAAAAATGATCTTTTTATGCTTGACTTAAATGCAAATTTTTATGGTCATTCTATAACTTATGTTAGTCCCTTTTCTTCTTCTTTTTATTCATGACAATGTGTATGAATTCATTAAATGGCATGATGGATTAGCAAACATTGAACAAGATAGGATGAATAGATTAACTAGAGAAGGGCTTCTGGGCTCCCTCACTAAAGTAAGCTTACTTATTTACAAGCCTTGTTTGGTAGGCAAAACATGTAAAAAGCCTTTTGGTATAGCTACTAGAGTCACTCATCCTCTAGAATTAATTTATTCTGCCATTTGTGAGCCTATGGTACATCATATTTTATAACATTCATAGATTATTACTCATGTTATGGCTCAATATTTTTATTATCACATTAATTTGAAGCTGTAATTTGTTTTAAGTGCTTTGTGACAAAGATTAAAAAAATCAATAAGAGAGGAACTTAAAGGTTCTTCATACCAATAGAGGTTGAGAATATTTATTTAATTAGTTTAGATAATATTGTGAGGCAAAAGGCATATGAAGGCAATTAACAATTTTAATTACTCCACAACAAAATAGTTTTAAAGTTGAGTAATCTTACTCTTTTATAAATGGTTAGATCAATGATGTCTAAAGTTAATCTCTTGATTAGTTTTTTGGGAGATTCACTTTTAATTGCAATTGATATCCTTAATCAACTACCTTCAAAATTAATTTCTACCACCCCATATGAGTTATGGAATAATAAAAGTCTACTTTAAAAGGCTTACATTCATAGGGATGTATAGGATATGTTTATAATCTTTCTCATAAATATGGAAAGTTATAGCTTAGAGTTAATAAGAATATCTTTATAAGGTATTCTAAACACTCAAAGGTTTGGTGATGTATGGTAAACATTTTAATGACTTATTAACTAAGATAGAATCATGTGATGTAGACTTTCTAAAAAAAGATTTCTCAAGCTTTGGTAAAGTTAAGAAAGATATTGGACTTTATAAGTTACAAGATCCTTAAAAGGATGCATCCTCATCTCAATAGCAAGGGGATGATTAACAACCGCAACTAGTGACAACTAGATATAGTGGGAGTAATATCTTGAAAAGTAGTAGTATAATATGATAAGATCCACAAATATGAAAAAGCATATGTGGAATTGTTCCTTGTTGTCAGTTTCAAATTGAAGATGGAGTTATAAAATTGCCTACCTATCATAAATGGCTAACTACTATATAGGAAGAAATATCTTCAATAGCAAAGATTTAGTTCTTAGCATGGAGCAATATTTTAAAATAAAAGAAGAGAAGAAGATATGGATGGTCAAGGTGTCATATGCAAGTGTTTTCATTAGTCTAATGTATGATATAATGTGTACTTGACCCAACATTTGCTTTGCAGTTGGTATGGTTTGTAGATACTAAAGTAATCCTGGTAAGAGAATATTTTGATATCTTTGTGGAACTATGAACTAGCCTTGTTTTATTAAGGAGGAATTTTAAAGGTATTTGGATATAGTGTTTCAAATGGTCTACTAGCAGAGATGAAAGAAAAGCTACTTCAAGATATGCTTTTATACTTAGAGGTATAGTAATTTCTTAGTGTAGTAGGAAACATGAATGTATTTTTTTATCTATGATAGAGTCAAATTTTTTAACTTGTTTAGCTATAATTTAAGAGACAATATATTTAAGGTGATTCGTACAAAACTTAAATATCACTAGGCAAGTTGATGAAGCTATAGTGGTATTTTATGATAATATAGGTGCAATTATCTATTCAAAGGATCCCAAATACCATAGAAGAAAGAAACCTATTGACTTGACTCTATTTTATTTAAGATGATATTGCAAAAAGGTAAATAATTTTGAAATATGTTTCTACTAATGATATAGTTGTTGATCTTTTAATTAAGCCCATTGTCAGAAAATTATTTTTGAAACATGTTAAAGTTTGGGTTTGCTTAGGATTTGACATATTATATTTTTGCCAGTAAAAAAATAAATTTTCATTTACAAAATTTTGAGGCACATATTTAATTCTAAGAAATTAATATCACCACAATTTAGATCAACCTTCTCACACTAGCGATCACCTTAGCATTGAGATAGTGAGAAGGATAAGACCTAAAAGATTATGGGTATCATGTGTATGTGATCTCCTTGGAGCTTATAAAACGAGCAAGATTTACAATTTTTTTTAAGTGACGCTTTAGTAGGACTAAGATAAAACTAGTTATTTATTTAGATATAGAATAAGCCCACATCTGCATATAGCTTGTAAAGAGCTGAATGGTGATTCATATGTTAGAATCTCAAACTAGACACTTTGGGAGCAATTGCATCAACATTCGTATGGTGTTAGAGTGTAACAAAGTAAGCGAGAGTTTTAGTATAATATACGTTTCATATTGTTTGTGTTGTAAGTTAACCATATTAAAGAATTATTGAATGGATCCTTGCTTCATCACTATGTCAGCCTTATAGACTTATAATCTGAATAATACCCTTTGTGATTAGGAATTATGTCATGAAGTTAAAACTTGATGTTGCTACTTTAGTATATTATCCAAGAATTATGTCTTATTCAGTTTAACAAAGCATGTCTAAGAAAGTAGTCAAGTTCAGACAGATTGACATGAGTGTGTAAGGAAAAATCATTTAGTACCACATTAAAAGTTTGTAACTCATTGCCTAGATAATTATATCAGATATAGTTTCAATGTAATCATGAATACAAACGTGTTTAGATAATAAATACCTTATATTAATTACAAAAGGGATTGAATATGTTGTAAAATGATTTGGGTATAAATGACATACAAAGTTATAATATTATATTAGTTATATGGTAACTTAATATAACACTTCTCATTGGTACTTTTTCTCATTAGCTCACATATTTTATTTACCCATATGAATTAAAAAACCATACAAGATTTGAAAAATCGATTGTATAATGTGTACAAGTGAGGGATGTTATTTGTGAACTATGTTTCCATATTGTAATAGAAATCTAATTAGTTTTTGGATTGCATAAGTCTCATTCTTAGTAGGACTTGTATACACAAAGAAGCCCCCTCTTTTTAAGTTCTTTATAGTTCTTTATGGGGAATTCATTAGTTCTACTCCCCAGGTATTTGAAACGTATAAATGGTGGGAGACTTTGGTAACCAACCCATAGAGTGATAGAAAGGCTTCAAGTAAAAGGCTTGTAAAGCAAATCAATTGGATCTTAAGAATCTAAGGTTTTTGCATAACAAGATATGTTGATTGTCTTTAATTATCTATGTGTTCATCCAACATGGTATAATTCTAGTTACTAGAAAACCATATAGACAATTCCATTTCAGTTTGTCTATAGAAAGTCCTTACAACTATAAGTCTTGTATAGTAATTGCTGTGGATGAGGAGTAATTTATTTATCTAAAACTCCAACCTTTCTTATAAAAGTTTGTTGCAGACATCACGAGAATAAACTATTCCCTCGTAGCCATGGATCATTCAAGGTGATTAATAAATTTGGGCCAGTTGCCTATAAATTGGATCTTCCCTGCCTTGGTTGCCATTCATTCTGTTTTTCATGTTTCATTGCCAAAGAAACATGTAGGTCAGTTTTGTGGTATCTGAACTTCCTGCAACTGATTCAAATGGGGAAATTGTTCTCCTTTCATGGAGAAGGATTCTTGTACGGTTAAGAAGGGTGAAAGTTGGTTGCAAAGGTACAAATTCATTGGCAATGTTTGTTGGAGGTGGATGATGCCTGGAAGACCTGGACACCCATGTCTGCTCAATTTCCCGATTTTTACCTTGAGAACCAGGTTGTTTTTCAGGGGAATGCAATATTAGGAATTCTCCTATTCAAAACCGGAACATTCAACAGCAGCATAACCTAAGTCCAGGAGTCAATATTTAACCAAGGGTGCAATATGAGTAACAAGGGGAAATGGGCCTCATTCATTTTATTATGACGAAGCAGCTTGTGAAATGGTAGTTGAAAGTTGAAAAGGACCTGCAGAAAGTCCCTTTCTTTCAGATTGAAGCAAACACACTTTGGCCAATGTTGTTTTCATAGTTACATGTTGAGTTAGAGTTCAGCATTAGTTAATATGCACTATTCTAAGGTCGAAGAATGTGCTAATCGTATAGATAACACAATAACTTTAATCAAAGAGGAATATTTTGCATTTCAACAAAATACAATCACTTAAATCTATTGTGAGTTAAGGAGGGAGCCTCTCTTGAGCAAGGCTACCTGCCCTGTTTCTTTTCTGATAGAATGAACCGCTATCCTGAAAAACCTCCTAAGCTATCTTAATTCTTAGATAGTTCTTATCACATGCAAGCGGAAAGTAGTCCATCCATCTGCTTGTATCCAGATTGGAAAATCGGAGCCCGGCAAATTGATTACCAGCGCTTGATGTCCTCGCTTGATCTTGTTCAATCTCGAATGCGGCCTTGGTTTTACTGGCATTTTGATAATACTAGAGTACAACTTGTAGGACAATTGATCAGGATGAATAGACACTAAACCATTAATCAAATGTCTACGAAACATCCAATTACCCCAGAAAATGTTTAAGCTTTGATCTAACACCTGGAAAAAATGATTTGAGGGTGTTTTAGCAGTTGGTTCATCCAAAGCAGAGTCCTGCTATTCCAATATCTCATGTTTCAATGACCCTAGGCTGCAAGCCGTGTATACTGAAAATCAATGCTGGTAATTGTGGCCCAAGAACCATCTTATATTTTGATGGATTTCCCCTTCTGCCATCATTATATGGGACTTAGGGCTTGTTTGGCCTGGCGTTCCACAAGCACTGAAAGCGCGTTTAGAATGTAAAAGTGTTTGGCTGGATTTCACCGTGTTTTTTGGAACCGTAAAAGCCGGTTTTTTATATTTACATGGAAGCTCCGATTGGGAGCTTTTTTCTCACCACGCCTTTATTTAACGAGAAGAATAAATACTGTCAGGCCAAATATACCGTTAATGACCAGCATCATTGGCCACCGCTTTCAAGTATGCAGATGGAGCTGGGTCTGTTGGCTTATAGGTTGGTCACAAAACAACGTCCACATCATTCAACTCTCTTGTGCGTTAAATTTGTATTAGTTGGTATGGATCTGGTACGCCCAGGATGGTTTGATGGAGCGACATGTCCATTAAACAACCATATATCTGTGGCGTTTTGATGGAGTTGCCAATCTATTACTGACATGGTCCATGATGTATCTTAGGGGAACTCACAATCAAAAGCTAGCTTTACCGTCTGACCTGCTATATCCAGCAAAAACACTCTGAAGTGTCATGAATTTGGAGCTAATACTAGTTGATTTTGGTTACCCTCTTGCAGCACTGCTGGCAGACTGAGATTTTCATCTTTGTATCTCCTTTACACAAGCTCGGGAAAATGTACACTGGCAAAACAAAAGTGGCCTGAGTGGTTGAGCAAACCATTGGTAAAATAAAATAAAATAAAATAATGGCATGACGGGGCCGTTTGGATAAAATAATATGATAAGTAAAGCATAGTAGAGTTTATATTTTAAAAAGTAAAGAAATGATTGAAAATATGAAGGTAAATGATT